>WSYH01000035.1:212347-276360 GCA_036426205.1 Ascaphus truei
CCTTCACCATGTCACTGCATTAGTACACTTTGCCCCTAGGAGAGACTGACCCCTTAACCATGTCACTGCCATTAGTACACTTTTGCCCTCTAGGGTGACTGACCCCTAACCATGTCACTGCCATTAGTACACTTTGCCCCTAGGAGGGCTGGACCTTAACCATGTCACTGCCATTAGTCACACTTCTGCCTAGAGGCTGACCTCTTAACCATGTCACTGCATTAGTACACTTTGCCTCTCGAGTGACTGACCCTTAACCATGTCCTGCTAATTAGTACACTTTGCCCCTAGAGAGAACTGACCCATTAACCTGTTATGCCATTTAGTACACCGGGTTGTCACCACTCCGGGTTTCACCGGAGACTTCGGTTTTTGGCTCGTATACTCGGGTTACGGGTTTACCTGGTAAACTTCCGTGTGGCAGCAACCCTGGGCTGGCGGCAGGAGAAGTCTCCCGGCATCCTCACCCTGCCATGTTGTAAATATTGGGCCGCCATATTGACGTCAAAATGCGTCATGAGGCCCCCGCGTAGCCATTTTGAGAAAAGTTGCACGGGAAGACGCCGGGACACGCGCTGAAGGTAAAGCGCGGATTTAGCAGGCCGTTTGCACCCTGTTCGTACACTTTCCCCTTAGGAGCCAAAACCTTTACAATCCCCCGCAAACAAAAAATAAGTCCAACATAACGGATCGTTTGCGCCGTGCTCGCATCCATTTCCTAACCTTTCATGTTGTCTCAAAACCTTCACTGTTGGCCGAGCTTCACCCGTTTCGATTTCACTGGGCCTGCTGTTACTAGACCACCCCTGTTGGAAATGGCGGTGTGGCGGCGGCCATGTTTAACCTCCAGGGTGTGTACCGTTTCAGCGGCGGATCTCCACCAGGAATGCAACCGCAAACAGCCCTAAAAAAAAAGGGGCGAGAGTGATCAAAACAGCGAGCAACTTTGCCACATAATGATTATTTACACTGCGCAGGGAGGATTTGCTTCCAGCGCAATATGTCTGTGTAAGACAGCAAGGGTGCGTGATCTCAGCGCTTGCAAACACAGCTTGTCTATACTTTTCTCTGTTTATCTTGCCAGAGTTTTACACTGGGATTACAGTTGAGTTAACCCCATGAGGGGGTGGATTCCTCTATCAGGCGGAGACATTTACCCCGGGGGGGGGGGGGGGGGTTGTGTGGTGATAAGAGCGATTTATATCTCCTGTGGGCTGGGAGGGAGCCAGCTCGAGATTTGATGGTATTTATTAAATTATCTTATATAGTGAAACCCTTAAACCTACAGTGCTGTATGGGCGT
Source organism: Ascaphus truei (assembly GCA_036426205.1). NCBI lineage: Eukaryota > Metazoa > Chordata > Amphibia > Anura > Ascaphidae > Ascaphus > Ascaphus truei. The sequence continues at coordinate 213,650 of WSYH01000035.1, forward strand.
TCTCTCGTACGGCACCCCCCCGCGACGCACCGCGAACCTCAAATGGACGTAGTATCTCCCCTAATCCCAACATCATGTATTTACTCCAAACAGCGCTCATTACCCCCGGCAGCAGGTGAATTCAAAAAATAATACCTCATCGACATTATCACAGACAGGCGCCAAAAGCAAGCCGCCGGAGGGGAAGACGGACTCGGATATGCGCGGGAGGGTGATAGATGCAGAGAGGTCCCGGCAGAGAGTGGTTGGCGGCTGATATAAGGAAGGAAATTAAAAAAAAAAAAAAGCGTATAATGAACACAAAAGGAAGTCTAAGGGTAAGGATAGAGTAAATAAAACGTGTTAAAGTAAATAGAAATTTACGTTGTGGAGCACATCAGGCGCGTCTGCAACCCTGCCCTTCCCCATTATCTCACTAGTGTACACAGTACCTTCGCTGCAGGCATGATTCTGGTGTAACGGCGTGCAAATTGCGCATCACTGTTGCCTCTGGTCACATTTAAATGGATCCCCTACAGCATAAGCCGATGTCCGCCCTTCTTGTTCATCCTCTGCACATTAACACGGGCGTTTCCAAGCTAGCCGGGTGGAGAAGTGAGAGCCTGGAAACCCAATCACAGACAGCTAAAGAAAGTTTTGAGAACCGCAGGTGCTGAGGGGTTCCCAGGGTATAACTTCTTGTAAACTTTGCAATCTATCTTAGGGCTGTGTAGACAAAATCTAAGAAGAATGGATTATTTAGTGAGCGCGCTTGAATTGGCCAGAGTACGAGTTGTCAAGAAGGTCATGTAACCTGGCACAAAAACGCAGAGAAAGTACAGAGACGGGCGTCCTGCAGACAGGCGGAGGGACCCGATACGTAACTGTACTTGTAACCAGTATTATTTGTTTTACTCTGTGCCCAGGAATACTTGAAAACGCGAGGTAACTTCAATGTACTCACTTCTGGTAAAATATTTATAAAGAAATAAATAACATATAATAGTGGACCACCTAAACATCTTCGTCTCTCTCCGCTGTCCCCTTTCCCCCCGTATATTCATTATCACGGTGACACTTTTCCTCTGCTGAACACGCGAGGTTGCGTCCTGTGCTTTCCCACCTCTGACGCTGGACCGAGCGGGGTTAACTCGCCAGGTGAAAGAGAAAGACGCCTTTATTAATTTCCTACCTAATCCCCCCCTGAGATATTCTCTCTGTCCGTCTCCTTTTTCTTCCTGCCCCCCCCCCCCCACTGGAGTAGGGTGCCCTCCATGAATCAACTCTTTTGTCAAACTTTACAGAGAGGGGGGTGGGGGGGAGATGGGCGAGCCGTTGTTGTTAGTGCAAAAGCAATTTCAAGGGCAGTGGAAAGAAGAAAAAAAAAAGGATCCTACAACAGACCAATGAGAATATCTGTGGTGTAACTTGGCATGAGTCTAGGAGACCGGTACATTCCACTGGGTCTTTTCTGGCACCCACCCACAGGGTGATGTAGGGATAAAAGGAGGCGGGGGGGAGAGGACTGTACACTCCTGGTGAATCTGATCTCTAAGCCTGCTCTCTAACCAGCTACCCCAGTCTACCATGGCATCTTACAGCATTCGCCAAACAAGCACCTGGCTCGTAAGAGGGTTGGGTGTTGGGTTTGGTGGAGGGAGTGCGAGAGTGTCCTTCAAAGCCCCAGTGCGCCAATGGCTGGCCCGGCGGCAGGGCGTCTCGTGTCTCTGATGATTGTCTCCTCAGGAGCAGGTGGGGGGTGGGAAGGGTGGTAGCTAGAGAGTGGGTTGTTATAACAGCAGCTTTGGAGGTGGGTACGGTGGGGGCTACAGCTGTTAAGCAGCGGAGGGGACGGCTGCTGTCGTGTAGTGGAAGGAGAGACCATGCAGAACCTGATGACCGTTGGCCTCGTACCTGACAAGGTGCGCTCCTTGGAGTCGGCCACGCGAGCCTCCTAGAGGTGAGATCCGGGAGTGGTACGAGAAGCAGGACCCAGCCCCACCGGGACTACAAGCCACTACTACAAGGTGATCGAAGACCTGAGAAGACAAGGGGTGAGCTTGGCACAATCGCCCCATCTGTTAAACCTACTGCAGCACTTTGGATGAAGCGGGCGGCGGTGGTTACAGTATACTGACGAACCCCAAAACAAATTTATACATTAGGGACATGTCACCGTAACATCTACTAACCGCTCCAGATGCCAGAAAGGACAGTGTTTGATTAGGGAACCCAGTGCTGAGAGGGGTATAACTACCATCCTCATGTGACGACACTTATATACCCTTCTGTCACTTGCCCCATCCCTGCCCTCTTCTTCTAAGCTCCTGTACCCCGCCCTCGGACCTGTCACATTCACGTTGTGTCCTCTTCTACAGCGGTGGTGGGGCACTCCAGTCCTCAAGCGGCCACCAACAGTTAGGTTTTCAGATATCCCACCTCAGCACAGGTGGCTCAATCGGTCCACAGACTTCAGCACACGGTGGCCTCAATCAGTCTTTGACTGAGCCACAGATTGATGCCACCTGTGCCGAAACAGGGGATATCCTGAAAACTGGCCTGTTGGTTGCCCGAGGAGGCTTGGAGTTACACCCCCCCCACCACGCGAGCCCGTCTTAAAACGGCTTGCTACTTCGCACGCCAACTCTATCGCTGCGCTCTTCCAGCGTGGGGTCTTGCAGGAGAGTAAGAAGTTATACGAGTCGCTCTTAGGGAGAAATGCACAAACAGAACCTCCGACTGCCGACCAAGCTCCTTTTTTTGGGTTTGCGTGGGGATTAGCGTCGTGGCTTGGTACTGTTGCATAGGAATCAGGTTTAGCGTTCAGTATCTGAAAGGGTTGAAATTAAAAGAGATCTCATCACGCAAACATACATGTTTGTTCAGATTCAATTGTACCCACATTCCGGGGTCTTTTCAACGTGGAGAAACATGTTTTGACGCCTGCTATACTGTGCGTTGTCAGAACTGTTTTCATACACCTGATGCAGAACTGTAGAACATGAAACGAGCTTCGATATAGATGAAAAGGGAAAGTGAGGAAAGAGACGACAGACATACAGATGGCATACAATCTCATTATAATCTGTGCCCATCGTAACTTCCACCCCAACTCCTACCTAACTATTCCCCAGTGTGCAAGCTTGGACAGAGACGCAGAATGTGATACTATCATTATAATCTGTTGCCCATGTAAATCTCCCCCAACTCCTCCCTACTGCTGACTCTCCCCCAAGGTGCACAGCTGGGGCAGAGACGCAGAATTTGATACATCTCAAGTATAATCTGGTGCAACCATGTTGAACTCCCCAAATCTCCTACTACTGACTCTCCCCAAGGGACGCTGGGGCAGGAACGCAGGAAATGAACATTCACTTAAGATCTGGGCACCGTGTAACTCCTCTCCAACTTCTCCTACGAACTCTCTCCACAAGGTGCCTGCTGGCACAGAGACGCAGAATGTGATACATCTCATTAAATCTGTGCACCATGTAACTCCTCCCCAACACTCCTTACCTGACTCTCCCCAAGGTGCAAGCTGGGGCAAGACGCAGAATTGATACATCTCATTAAATCTGTGCACCAGTACTCCTCCCCAATCCTCTACTGACTCTCCCCAAGGTGCGCGTGGGAGAGACTCAGAATATGATACCATCTAATTATAATCGGTGCACCGGTAACTCCTCTCCCCAACTTCCTCACTACTGACTACTTCATCCCAAGTTTAGTGCATTGGGAAGAGACGCAGAATGTGATTAAATCTCATTATAACTCTGTGCCACCATGAACTCTCCCTCCCCAACTCCTCCTACTTGGGACTCTCCCCCAAGGTGCAAGCTGGCGCAGAGACGCAGAATGGATACATCTCCATTCAATGTGTGCACTCATGTAACGTACCTCCCAACTCCTCCTAACTGACTCTCCCCAAGGTGCAAGCTGGGGCAGGACGCAGCATTGATAGCTCTCATTGATAATCTGGTGCAGGTTGTAATCCTCCCCATCCTCCTACTGACTCTCCCCAAGGTGCACTGCTGGCAGAGACGAGAAATTGATAACATCTCATTATAATCTGTGCCCCACTGTAACTCCCCCAACTCTCCTACTGACTCTCCCCAGGTGCGTGGGGCAGAGGACGACAGAGAGTGATACATCTCATTATAATCTGTGCAACCATGTAACTCCCCCCCCCATACTCTTCCTACTGACTCTCCCCAGGTGCAAGCTGCGGCAGTAGGAGCATCATTGATACACTCTCATTATAATGTGTGCACCCTGTGCTGTAACTCCCCCAACCTCCTCCTACTGACTCTCCCAGGTGCAAACTGGGCAGAGACGCGAATGTGAACATCTCATTATCATCTTTGCCCCATTGTTGAACCACCCCACCAACTGCCTCCCTCTATTTACTACATTCCCAAGGTGTCTGCTGGGGCGAGAACGCAGGCATGTGAGACATATCATTATAATGTATTTCTTGTGCTATTACATGTACTCCCCAACTCTCCTATCTGACTCTCCCCACGGTGCTGCTGGGGAGAAAAGAGACGCAGAATGTATACATCTCATTATATGTGCACCATGTAACCTCCCAAACTCCTCTCCTACTGACTCTTCCCCAAAGTGGTGACATGCTGGACAGAGACGCAGAAGAATGTGATTAATCTCATATAATCTGTGCACCTTCGTAGACTCCTCCCCAACTCCTTCCTACTGACTCGACCCAAGGTGCCAAAGCCGGCAGGAAGAGACGAAGACTGTGATACATTCTTATATCTGTGCACCATTGTAACTCCGCCCCCAACTCCCTCATATGTTGTTTGGACTCTCCCCCACGGTGCAGCTGGGGGAAGAGACGAAGATGTGCTAGAAGCTCATATAACTCTGTGACCATGTAATACTCCCCAACTAATCCCTACTGACTCTCCCCAAGGGCAAGCTGGGGCAGAGACGCAGACTATGATACATCTCATTATAATATGTGCAAGCTGTAACTCCTCCCAACTTCCTCCTCTGACCTCTCCCAAGGTGAACGCTGGGCAGAGACGCAGAATATGGATACATCTCATTATAATACTGTGCCCCATGTTAACTCCCCAACTGCCAAGGACTCTCCCAAGGTGGACGGGGGCAGAGAGACGAGACGAATGTGTGATACATCTCATTAAATATGTGCACCATGTAACCTCCCCCCAATTCTCTACTGACCTCTCAACCAAGGTGGCATAAGCTGACTGACCCCTTAACCATGTCACTGCCATTAGTACACTTTGCCTCTAGGAGTGACTGACCCCTTAACCATGTCACTGCTATTAGTACACTTTGCCCCTAGGAGAGACTGACCCATTAACCCTGTCCCTGCCATTAGTACACAGGGTTGTCACCACTCCGGGTTTCACCCGGAGACTTCGGTTTTGGCCTCGTATCTCCGGGTTACGGGTTTACCTGGTAAACTTCCGTGTGGCAGCAACCCTGGGCTGGCGGCAGGAGAAGTCTCCCGGCATCCTCACCCTGCCACTGTTGTCAATATGGCCGCCATATTGACGTCAAATGACGTCATGAGGCCCCGCGTAGCCATTTTGAGAACAGTTGCACGGGGAAGACGCCGGGACACGCCGCTGAAGGTAAGCGCGGCATTTAGCAGGCCGTTGCAACCCTGTTCGTACACTTTCCCCTTAGGAGCCACACGAACCTTTACAATCCCCCGCACAACAAAAATAAAGTCCTAACATAACCGGATCGTTTGCGCCGTGCTCGCATCCATTTCCTAACCTTTCATGTTTGTCAAAACCTTCACTGTTGGCCGAGCTCTCACCCGTTTACGATTTCACTGGCGCACTGCTGTTACTATGACCACCCCTGTTGGGAATGGCGGTGGCGGCGGCCATTTTAACCTCCCAGGGATGTACCGTTTCAGCGGCGGATCTCTCCAGAATGCAACCGCAGAACAGCCCTAAAAAAAAGGGGCGAGAGTGATCAAAACAGCGAGAACTTTGCCACAGTAATGATTATTTACACTGCGCAGGGAGCATTTCTGCTTCCAGCGCAATGTTCTGTGTTGCAGACAGCAAGGGTGCGTGATCTCAGCGCTTTGCAAACACAGCTCTGTCTATACTTTCCTCTGTTTATCTTGCCAGATTTCTTAACAATGGGATTACAGTTGAGTTAACCCCATGAGGGGTGGATTCCTCTATCAGGCGGAGACATTTACCCCGGGGGGGGGGGGGGGGGGGGGGGGGGGGGGGGTTGTTGTGGTGATAAGAGCGATTTCATATCTCCTGTCTGGGACTGGGAGGGAGCCAGCTCGAGATTTGATGGTATTTTATTACAATTATCTTATATAGTGAACCTTAAACCCTACAGTGCTGTATGGGCGTTCTCTCGTACGGCACCCCCCCGCGAGCACGCGACCTCAAATGAGTTAGTATCTCCCCTAAATCCCAACATATATTGTATTTTAACTCCAAACTGTCGCTCATTAACCCCCGAAGCAGCAGGTGAATCAAAATACATAATACCTCATGACATTATCACGACAGGCCGCCAAAAGCAAGCCGGCCGGAGGAAGACGGACTCGGATATGCGCGGGAGGGTGATAGATGCAGGGAGATGTCTCCCGGCAGAGGTGGTTGGCGCTGATACAGGAAAGGAATTAAAAAAAAAAAAAAGCGTATAATGAACACAAAGGAAGTCTAAGGGTAAGGATAGAGTAAATAAAACGTGTTAAAGTAAATAGAAATATTACGTTGTGAGCACATTCAGGCAGGTCTGCAACCCTGCCCTTCCCCATTATCTCCTAGTGTACAGTACTTCCGCTGCAGGCATGGATTCTGGGTAACGGCGTGCAAATTGCGCACTCACTGTTGCCTTCTGGTCACATTTTAACATGGATCCCTACAGCATAAGCCGATGCCTGCCGCATTACACACGGCGTTTCCACAGCAGCCCGGGTTGGAGAAGTGCAGAGCCTGGAAACCCAATCACAGACAGCTAAAGAAAGTTTTGAGAACCGCAGCGTGCTGAGGGGTTCCCAGGGTATAACTCTTGTAACTTTGCAATCTCTTAGGGCTCTGTAGAAAATCCTAAGAAGAATGGATATATTTAGTGAGCGACGCTGAATTGGCCAGAGCTACGAGTTGTCAAGAAGGTCATGTAACCTGGCACAAACTGCAGAAGAAGTACAGAGACGGGCGTCCTGCAGACAGGCGGAGGGACCGATACGTAACTGTACTTGTAACCATGTATTATTTGTTTTACTCTGTGCCCAGGACATACTTGAAAACGAGAGGTAACTCTCAATGTATCACTTCCTGGTAAAATATTTTATAAAGAAATAAATAAATAATAGTGGACCACCTAAACATCTTCGTCTCTCTCGCTGTCCCCTTTCCCCCCCGTATATTCATTATCACGGTGACACTTTTCCCTCTGCTGAAACGCCCGAGGTTGCGTCCTGTGCTTTCCCACCTCCTGACGCTGGAACGCGCGGGGTTAACTCGCAGGTGAAAGAGAAAGACGCCTTTATTTAATTTCCTACCTAATCCCCCCCTGAGATATTCTCTCCTGTCCTGTCTCCTTTTTCTTCCTGCCCCCCCCCCCCCACCTGAGAGTAGGGTGCCCTCCCATGAATCAACTCTTTTGTCTAAACTTTACAGGAGGGGGGTGGGGGGGAGAATGCAGTCTGTTTGTTTAGTGTCAAAAGCAATTTCAAGGGCAGTGGAAAGAAAGAAAAAAAAAAAGGATCCTACCAACAGACCAATGAGAAATATCTGTGGGTAACTTGGCATGAGTCTAGGAGACCGGTACATTCCACTGGGTCTTTTCTGGCACCACCCACATGGTGTGAGGGATAAAAGGAGGCTGGGGAGGAGAGGACTGTTACACTCCTGTGATCTGCATCTCTAAGCCTGCTCTCTAACCAGCTACTCCAGTCCTACCATGGCATCTTACAGCATTCGCCAAACAAGCACCTCTGGCTCGTACAGAGGGTTGGGTGGTGGTCTTGGTGGGGGAGCTGGGAGAGTGTCCTTCAAAGCCCCAAGTGTCCATGGCTGGCCGGGCGGCCAGGGCGTCTCTGTGTCCTCTGCTCGCTATGTCTCCTCAGGAGCAGGTGGGGGGCTGGGAGGTGGTAGCTATGGCAGTGGGTATAACAGCAGCTTTGGAGGTGGGTACGGTGGGGGCTACAGCGTTAGCAGCGGAGGGGACGGCCTGCTGTCCGGTAGTGAGAAGGAGACCATGCAGAACCTGAATGACCGTCTGGCCTCGTACCTGGACAAGGTGCGCTCCTTGGAGTCGGCCAACGCGAGCCTAGAGGTGAAGATCCGGGAGTGGTACGAGAAGCAGGGACCCAGCCCCACCCGGGACTACAGCCACTACTACAAGGTGATCGAAGACCTGAGAGACAAGGTGAGCTGGCACAATCGCCCATCTTGTATAAACCTACTGCAGCACTTTGGATGAAGCGGAGGGCGGTGGGTTACAGTATACTGACGAACCCCAAAACAACTATTTATAACATTAGGGACATGTCACCGTAACATCTACTAACCCGCTCCAGTGCCAGAAAGGACAGTGTTGCATTAGGGAACCCCAGTGCTGAGAGGGGTAACTACCATCCTCATGTGACGACACTGTATATATACCCTTCTGTCACTGCCCCATCCCTGCCCCTCTTCTTCTAAGCTCCTGTACCCCGGTACCTGTCCATTTCCACGTTAGTGTCTCTTCCTACAGCAGGGGTGGGGCAACTCCAGTCCTCAAGGGCCACCAACAGGTCAGGTTTTCAGGATATCCCACCTTCAGCACAGGTGGCTCAATCGGTCCCAGCTTCAGCACAGGTGGCTCAATCAGTCTTTGACTGAGCCACAGATTGAGCCACCTGTGCCGAAACAGGGATATCCTGAAAACCTGGCCTGTTGGTGGCCCTGGAGGACTGGAGTTACACCCCCCCCACACGCGAGCCCGTCTTAAAACGCTTGCGACTCGCACGCACTCTATCGCTGCGCTCTTCCAGCGCTGGGTCCTTGCAGAGTAAGAAGTTATACGAGCGCTCTTAGGGAGAAAATGCACATAACAGAACCTCCGACTGCCACAAGCTCCCTTTTTTTGGAGGCTTTGCGTGGGATTAGCTGTCTGTGCTTTGTCTGTTTGCATAGGATCAGGTTTCAGAGTTCAGTATCTGAAAGGGTTGTAATATAAAAGAGACTCTCACGCAAACATACATGTTTGTTCAGATTCAAATTGTACCCACATTCGGGGTCTTTGTATCAACGTGGAGAAACATGTGTTTAGACGCACTGCTATACTGTGCGTCTGTCAGAACTGTTTCATACACCTGATGCAGAATGTTAGAACATGAAAGAGTACTTCAGTATTAGATGAAAAGGCAAATGAGGAAGAGAGACGCAGAATGTGATACATCTCATTATAATCTGTGCCCCATGTAACTCCCCCCAACTCCTCCTACTGACTCTCCCCAAGGTGCAAGCTGGGACAGAGACGCAGAATGTGATACATCTCATTATAATCTGTGCACCATGTGGGACAGAGACGCAGAATGTGATACATCTCATTATAATCTGTGCACCGTGTAACTCCCCCCAACTCCTCCTACTGACTCTCCCCAAGGTGCAAGCTGGGGCAGAGGGGGCATTATTAGAGCAACATGCTTTGATACATAGGTACAGTTAAAAACACCCCAGAATTTATTCCAAAATTGCCTTCATATATATAGATCCCCTTCTAATCTAGAAAAATACAAATCTCTAGGAGCCGGAATGAGACAGGATGATAGAAGAGTATAGTTTCATCCACATAGTAACTCAGCTATTAATTTGTATTTTATGCAGCAACAAGCACATTTGTAACTCCGGAAATTGCATAGTTATACAAAATATATGAGGAGATGTATCAAATTTGGTTCAGATAATAGTTTGTGCCCTACAGCTGATACGTTTCCATTGAATAGCAGGAAATTAACCCCTTCAACGCGGAAAGTTGACTTTGCTATGCCTATAGTTCCTCTAGCTCGGAAGGGGTTAAATGGCCCACCTTATTGCCCAATGAAGGAGCACCCCCCCCTTTCCCCCTCCCACTATCAACCCGTAAACAATCATTTGGTCTCAGTGTCCACAGTACAAGGTAGCATTCCTCTTATTTATGCTTGTGCCTGTCCTCTTTATACAGTATCAAACAAAGGCGTGGCATAGCCGCAAACCACAGCAATTATGGTGTCGTTTATGTTATGCTGTCAATTACAAGTTATTAGCACCCGCAGAAGATTGCTGTTTATAGAAGGCGAGGGGAAGGAGCGGCCTGCCAGTGGGAACGATGGAGCTGAATTGAGAGGTCCCACCCGGGTTTTTTTTAAATCCTCTTGGTTTAGCCTTATTGGTTTGTGGGAGTAAACGTGGCCTTCTCGCCCCTTCCAGATCCTTGCTGCCACCATTGATAATTCCAAGGTCGTCCTGCAAGTGGACAATGCCAGGCTGGCTGCTGATGACTTCAGGACCAAGTGAGTATGAAAACGAACCAGGGCTCTCCATCGAAGGGGTGGCCATCTCCTGTCCTCAAGGGCCACCAAGAGGCCTAGTATTAGGGATATCCCTGCTTCAGTACAGGTGGCTCAGTCAGAATGACTGACAGCCACCTGTGCTGAAGCAGGGATATCCTTAAAACCTGGTCTGTTAATGGCCCTTGAGGACTGGAGTTGGCAAACAGACTATAATGTTACTTATGTTCCTTGGTATCTTTGTGATTGTTTGATGCATCTGATTTCCAAGGCTGACCTATCCATCTTATATTTTGTTCATTAACTCAGCGGTGCGCAAACAGGAGGGGGGCACACCCCCCCAGAAGGGGGCGTGAGACTTTTCTGGGGGTCGCGGCATTTACAGAGGTCCCGCGTTGACAGCGCGAAGCCTCTGTAAACTTTCCATCAACCACACAAAAGAACCCGAAAACATGCCCTTTAAACACTCCTCTTCCACTGGAAGAGAACATGCTCGGAACACGACTTGTTGGGTAAATGGTTTCAGATCAGCCCGTAATGTTTATGGTTGAGTCTAAACAGGAGAGCCCCAGAACATTCTATCTCGTGTCCAAATCATGCAGGAGTCCTTCAATGGTATTAGGTGAAAGAACAGCTCTCTTACAGCTCACATCATTAATACTGTATGCACAGGCTAGCTAGGCAACCAGGCTATTGTTGTATGTTGTGTTTTTGGCAAGCCTCCTGGATTGCTGCATTATCTCCTGCAGTGATCTAGGCCTGTTTGTAAGCCAAAGAAAAGGAGTTACCGTGATGTTTTCTTTATTGGTATTTGGAGGGGAATTAGAAATATATACTTTAATCTGTATTCCCTTATATAAAATATTTTACCAGGAAGTAATACATTGAGACCTCGTTTTCAAGTATGTCCTGGGCACAGAGTTATGATGGCAAATACATAGTTACATTAAGTGAGCAGGGTTATACATTATGTACAAGACATTGCATGCACATATATAATGCATATGTATGTGTATAGGAGCATTACACTTTTGGTTAGCTGCAGGGAATTGTGGGTTCGTGTTTGTGGGTCACAAAATAGAAATACCCCAATAATTTATTCCAGGAGCAGCTGTGCTACCTTCTCACTCATTGACTGTGGCTACAATGACATGGAATTGTGCCACCGATACCCAAAAATGGGGCAATGTTGCTTAGTTGAAGGCCTTTGAAGTAGATGAACCTGGTGTCAGCTTCTTCTTGTGGCCTTGGGCAAGTTACCATTATTATTCAAATCGGATAGGCAACTCTTCGGGGCAGAGAATCATTATGTACAGCGCTGGATATTTGGTAGGATGAGGGGTGGGGAGAACATAGGCATGACCACCTGGTTTAAGTTCGGCAGTGGAACACTACTGGATCGCACCAGTGTATTAGAGGAGAATTGGTCAACTGGGAAGTTTAAGGGTGAAGGGAATTCTGTGTCTCCCAAACAGCAATACTAAAGTATTTGGTCTGTTCTGCTTCTCCGAGGTACGAGAATGAGCTGGCTCTTCGCCAGAGCGTGGAGGCTGACATCAATGGCCTGCGGAGAGTCCTGGATGAGCTGACCCTGGCCAGAACTGACCTAGAGATGCAGATCGAGAACTTGAAGGAGGAGCTGGCTTATCTGAAGAAGAACCATGAGGAGGTAACATTGGGGAAGCAATTTTTCTTTAATAAAACGGATGCCCCTCAGAGACCACGAAACGCATCAGGAGATGGCGTGAGCTAATAGACCCAAGCAGATGTTTTACCTATTTTTGCAATTTAAAAAGGGTCGTGCCGTTGGCCTGTCTTAAAACTGATGCTCGTTGGGGAGGTGGGGGGTGTGTGTGAAGGGGGGTGTTGCACCAACCTTGGGAAACTTTTATTAATAGACCCCCGATTGGAAAATGATTGGCAAGATACAAACCATTTTAGCGGTCCCAGAAGTGAACTTTGATCAAACCTACTAAGAAAAAAAGTGCCAACGGCAGTTATTGCGTGCACCAAGTTTGCTTAACAATGTAATCCGGGTGAAGAGACTGATATAGGAGTTCCGTCCACTAAGTAAAAATCAGCAAAGGCTGCGCTCCTTTCTGTAATATATAATGTTATTGTTTGTATATGAGGAATAGGCTTTAGTTAATGAAAGGACAACTAGAGGTGAGAAGAGTTCTGGAGACGGAGGGGTTCAAATGAAGCATACAGACAGAGCCCTACAAATATCAGCTGTAGGCAGGGTTGCCCTGTAAGCATCGTGAGTGAGTCGGAGACTATGATCTGGATGCCTACAGCAACAGATAGAGCTTCAGTGTTTAAAAATGTTTTGTCTTGTTGCCTCCCATCCAGGAACTTCTGTCTTTGCGGGGACAGACTGGTGGGCAAGTTAGCGTTGAAGTAGACGCTGCTCCGGGAGTGGATCTGTCTAGGATTCTCACCGACATGAGAGACCAGTACGAGGTCATGGCAGAGAAGAACCGCAAAGATGCAGAGGCCTGGTTCTTCACCAAGGTAATGAGATGTGCAGGGGCTCATTGGAAAAAAACAAGGCTTCCGTTGAGAACTGTCTTTATCAGCTGCTTTATAAACCCCCATCACAATAACTGCTGCGTCGGGTGGATCATCCCAATATTCTTTCCTTCACGGTATTATGAACACCCTCAGTGACACAAGGAGCGTGGGGTTAAGTACGCTTCTGTCATGCCCTTCTTGGATCGTCTCTCTCTCTCTCATTTTTATCACCAGGAGTTCAAATGGGTTGAAACTTAGTTCGATTTATCAGCATCATCAGGGGGTCATGATGAGGGTTAAACTGTTATGGTGGCTGCAACTGTTAACACAATGCATCGGTAGGCCAAATTCTCTGTAATGCCACATATAACAAACGCCACATAACCCGTTGCGAGTGCTTTCACTTGACTGCAACTCCGGTGTTGCCACTACTCCTGGGTTCTTGTCCAGACAATGTAGATGCATCCAGGTAGGTAAAAAACCGTGTAGCTGTGGTGTTGTGTACAACTTTGTCTTCTTTTTTTTTGTCCTAGTCTGAGGAGTTGAACAAGGAAGTGCAAACACACACGGTACAGATCCAGTCAAGCAGGACCGAGATCACGGACCTAAGACGTACCCTGCAAGGGCTGGAGATAGAACTGCAGTCACAGCTCAGCATGGTTGGTATCTTCATAGTCATCTTGGTTCATGGGGAGCCCTTGCTTTGGCCAGAAGCTTCTGATTGCCAGGAAACTGTACGGAATGGCTGTTCGTTATGACAAAGTGAACAAGAAAAAGCTCAACCACAGAATAAAATATTCATGGTTGCAGCTCATTCTGCGTAGCAATCACAGGCTCTTGAAAAGTCATTCTTTACAAGGCGTTCGATCCATTCTACAGCACGCTCAGCACATGTACAGGTTGAATAGAATAGACCTCTTGAGCTAGAAAAAGAGGAAAGAGAGGGGACGGGATATATATAATAAATGGCATGAAGAAAGTTAGTAGGGAACTGCTGTTTCATACATGATAGAAGGACCAAGGGCGTGGGAGAGTCGGTGCATCGGCGTGAAATGTTTCTCTCTATTTGTAGAAATCATCCCTGGAAGGCACCCTTGGAGAGACAGAATGCCGTTATGGTGCCCAACTGAGCCAGATCCAGCAAATGATAGGCAATTTGGAGTCACAACTGGGAGACCTCCGATCCGACATGGAACGTCAGAACCATGAGTACAGGATGCTCATGGACATCAAGACCCGCCTGGAGAAGGAGATTGCCACCTACCGTCAACTGCTGGAAGGACACGATTCCCAGTGAGCAGAAAGTAGCAAAGTAAATGAGACGTAGAACTAGAACCTCCCGACTTCTAGGCCAAGAGTGAGGTGTTGGGGTTAAACGAGAGAGATTTTAATGGGTCTCTTTGCCACTGTTTTCCAATGAGTGAGGTAGGCATGACAGATGGGAAAAATAGTCCCACCAGTTCTGTCCTTCCAACTGCAGGGCGACGTGGTGACAAAGCCAGAAGAGACATATCTCCTGCCAGTGATTTTGTAGATAGCAACTCAAATCCTGCTGTGCTCCTAAGCTGGAGAACCTGAGCACAAATTAGACTATCAATTATACATAAATACTGCTTATTTGTGTGTACGTAGGGGAGATGATGAAAAACATCTGTAAGCAGTTTCTCGACTGAAATAGTTTGGGCCTTTCTCTTTCCAATTCCACCATGGTATACGTTAGGCTCCGTGCGTGTGTATATGTATATATAATATACACACACACACACAGCAAGGACAACAGAGTGCTAGAGAAGGGATGGTGGACAACAGAGTGCTAGAGAAGGGATGGTGGTGTCTGAAATCTGCCAGCGTCAGGCTGAGGAATAGCTGGGGTGTTACTGGCTGTGATTAGTTAGTCTGCTGATACAGTACAGACTGTGAGCCTGGAGTTAAATCCTTACTCCCCTACATGGCTACCACAGCCTTTAACTTCCAACGAAACCTGGGTTTTACACATGGGTCTGTGGGAAAGGAAGTGTCTTTTATAGCTGCACACACTCTGCCAATGCTAGGCCTCAACCCTTTCTGTGATTTCCTCCCGCAGGTCTTCCGGAGGACCTTCCAAAGATGGTAAGAACACATTACACTAAATTATTACTATTCAAGTCAATGTAAATAAATATGAAAATAAAATAAAGATTGCACTTTACAGCTTACAATATAACACGCAAGAATCATACGGCACAATATCCAATTAAAACCCAACAATTCTTTAATTAGGATTTATTTACGGAAATAATACTGTACGCCTCCTTTAACCCTGTCACTGCCGTGGGTAACGGCAATACATGGCTTTAAATAAATGGAGTAAAAACACTAATGTTTTTTTTTTTTTTTTTCCTAGTTCCTAAAAGCGGTGGGAAATGAAACCTCTCTCCTGGAAATTAGACAGCTGCCTGTAAGACCCTCTCCTCTGATCGCATCTTAAAGGACCACGTCACCGGGATCTGATAACCTTCCCACTGCCAGCGGGGAACCACCATTGTGGGCCTGACTGCCCAGGTCCCTGGAGATTGCTGCCGCTTTAGAAGTTTGCTTGCGCAGTCTTGAGCTTTTAACCTGTCGCTTCAGCTGTCTAATAAATAGCCTCTTTTTTGGGTCATGCATACAAAACAGTCCTGTTTACAGAGTTATTGACATGGAGAAGGGGATGCACTGAGAGCTCAAATGTCCCATTTGGAAACAGTATCCTAGTCCACGTTTGAGTCCTCCAGTGGAGTGCCACGCATGTCTATCAAGGATCTGTTGGGGTAAGGGGAGAGCCCTGACATTAGGCCTCCTGCTGCGCCCTCCCCCATCCCTTATTCCCCCCCCCCCCCTGTTGATATCCCTTGCACCCCTGTTAAGAGAGCCCAAGGAGGTTGTGAGGGTGTTGAGCTCTGTGGCGATGGGGGATCTGCAGGGGGGCATTACTAAGGTGACATTATCTATTGTTACAGCTCGCAGCTCAAACTGCTGGGAACACTGTCAACAAATGATCTCACACAGGAAAGTGTTGCAAAGATCTTGCACTGGTGGGGAGGTGTGCTAAAGCCTGCTATAGAATTCACAGGATGCTCAGTATATTAAAACTCAGTGGGACTGCCCCTTTAGCAACTTATGACCTCTCAACTGTACGAATAACCTAAATTGCTACCTTGTTGAAATGGAGAATTAAACGGAGCACACACCGTTACAACAGTAGGAAGCGCCATGGTCCCACAATAGGACATTACATTGAAAGAAATGGCTCCCCTCACCAATAATAGTGGTGACAATATGCAGGGAAATAGGAAGGCGTTTTTTTGCTTACGTTTCAACGGAGCACACGAACTGCCCAAAGTTTCGCTCCGCAGCTTCTTCATAGCTAATCTGCCACCTGCAATGTATAATAATTATGTAGACATGAATGCTCAATATGTGGACAATATGGATAACATTCTTAGCTTCCGAAGTAGTAAAGACTCCTAAAAACGGCATTATTACCCATAAAGGCCAATAAAAACATCCTGCAATGCATAGCATGAGTTAGCCAGTAGTGTACAAGGGCGGACTTTACAATATAATCATTAATTAGGCACATCGATGTACATGCTCAAAGCTGAATTGGGTTGTGTGGCTTTTATTACAAGATAATCAAAGGTTTGTGGCTCTGGACAGAATGCAACAGCAGTTATTAAACCCCAATGATTACAGGTGTATTATAAAGCATTTTATTTTTAATTTTTTTTATAAAGCTTGATTTTGATAGAGATCCACAACAACAAAAAACATAGGCGGATGTACCAACGAAGGGTGGGATTCAGATACAAAGTAAATGCCAAGTGAAAATATATCCAGTTGGGTTGGAAAATGAATAATAGACACATATGTGCCTTGTCCTAATGGTGAGAACAGATGTCAGTGACTCTCATTACTGTAAATTGAATATGGTCCCATGTGCGAGGCTGCCTTCCAATGAACGTCAGCGGCTCCCAATCAGTGAGACTAACTAACACGGTAATTGTTTTGAGAGAGGGTCCACATTTGAATGTGGGAGGTGTGATTGGTGTTATCATAAACCAATCCCAAATGGAGGAACAGGGGGATTGAGGCTGGTCCAAGAACTCCCTGCCCAAGGCAGGATTTGAACCCATGACCATAAAGCCAGTGCTGCATCTCCTCCCACCCGGCCACTCCTACATACAACAAAGAGTGGATTTATCTCGAGCTCTTTGCTTCTCTCGGCTGGTAGGGTCAGTAGTATGCTGCGGGACTCCGTAACACTCCTGTTTGTAAGAGTTTCTCTCTTTTTAACACATCGCCGCACCTGCACCTTTTGACGTAATGCCATCCTTTCATCCTCGGTAAGTCTCCCATGCAATAAGGGCCCGGAGCACAAAGTCCTCTCTCTCACTGCCAGTGTATGATGTGAGACACAAATACAGCTCAACCTCGTTATAGCGCGGATCCGTTACAACGCGGATCCGCTTATAACGTGGTGCACGCGTGGCTCCCTATTTATCGTACGTATGAATACTTTGCAACACGGTTATTGGCGTCTTAAATACTTTATTGTATAATGCATACAGCTGCACATTATTTCTAATGCGATCCGCTTATAGCGCGGTGTGATTCTTTGGAACCCAAGCGCAGCGTTATAAGGGGGTAGAGCTGTATAGGATTCTAGTATTCTAATGCTAGATGGAGCTTTGTAAAATTTATATTATTTGTATTTCTTGTTAACATACGGTACACAGCTCTATACCTTAAGCTCACAGGCTTAATCATTCCTGGTTAGAAACTATATTTGGTTTCCGAGGTCCAGGGTGATAAAGGGGCGAAAGTTACAAGAAGCTGGCACATTATCTCTGGCTGTCTTCTCTTCTTACCTAACACCTTATACCTTGTCTGTAATTCCACATTTTCTCTGTATAACCCCTCCTATTGTCCCATATAACTCCTCCTATTGTCCCATATAACTCCTGCCAATAACTCCTCCTATTACCCCATATAACCTCTGCATATAACTCCTCCTATTGTCCCATATAACTCCTGCCAATAACTCCTCCTATTACCCCATATAACCTCTGCATATAACTCCTCCTATTGTCCCATATAACTCCTGCCAATAACTCCTCCTATTACCCCATATAACCTCTGCATATAACTCCTCCTATTACCCCATATACCCCTCCCTATAACTCCTCCTATTACCCCATATACCCCTCCCTATAACTCCTCCTATTACCCCATATACCCTCCCTATAACTCCTCCTATTACCCCCCATATAACCCCTCCCTATAACTCCTATTAACAAGCTCCATTATAACAAACCATAACTCTACCATCCACCCATCACATAACCATCCTAAAATTACACCACCAACATACCCTTATACCTCGATATAACTCCTCCTATTACCCCATATAACCTCTGCATATAACTCCTCCTATTACCCCATATAACTGCTCCCTATAACTCCTCCTATTGCCCTATATAACCCCTCCCTATAACTCCCCTTATTACCCCATATAACTGCTCCCTATAACTCCTCTTATTGCCCTATATAACCCCTCCCAATAACTCCTCCTATTGCCCCATATACCACCTCCCTATAACTCCTCCTATTACCCCATATACCCCCTCCCTATAACTCCTCCTATTACCCCATATAACTGCTCCCTATAACTCCTCCTATTGCCCCATATGACGTGCGCGACGTTGAGGCGTAGCAGTGACATCACGTGAGCGGTTCGCCCTCATTGGCTGAACCGCTTACGTGACCCGGCCTGCTCGCGGCAAAATCAAAATAATTTGTCTGCTCGGAAATCGCCCGCACCGTAGCTCTTCATCGCACGCTCTATGACCTGCCTCATAGAGGTACGGACTTTTGTTCGTGCCACGCGGAGTATGGATGCGGCCTGAGGCCTGGGACATAGTGAGTTTTAAGCTCGCTGAGGCGGGCAGAGCCGCGCTGAGCAGATGCACAAAGCCCCTGCATCTGTCATCAGCGCGGCTATAGTTTCTCCCTCCGCATGCGCGCTGATGCGTGCGGAGGCTGAGAAACTTTGCTGAGACAGGCAGATTTGAAATTTGCCGCTCGGGGAAGCGGAGGAGCGGTCACGTGACCGCTCCCATCCAATGGTAGCGGGGGACTAGCCCCGCCTCCCGCTCCGCCTCCTGGCACGCCTCCGCTCCGCCCCCGTCCCGCCCCCGTCCCGCGCTCACTGCCTCGCCTGCAAGGACAGGGAAAAGCCCCATTTTCAGCAGGCGAGGCAGAGCAGGAGCGCGCCTGAGCGCGCTTAAACATACTATGTCCCAGGCCTTATACTTTAAAGCTGCAGAGCAGGCAATATCCTACGTGTGTGTTTTTTTTAAATAAATCACTTCTGCACTATGAGAAAATACTTGTAGGGTTATTTTTTTATTTAAACCCCCGAAAGACATTTTTAATGTATTAATGTATTATAAAAGCATTCTTTGTTTTTATAGCAACCATTTACAAAGTCACATCCCCTTCCTCTTCTGAAACAGGCTCGGGCACGCCCCTTTTTGAGCCCTGCCCTCTCTCTAGCAGTGCACCAATTGTATCTAGTGACTGCCTGGTCACATGATCTTCCCCTCAGAACTTTGCATCTTTGGTTCTCTTCTGCTTCACTGAGAGTCATTTAGTGATTCCCCGAGCCGAATCTTCGCCGATCGATCACAGGAGAACGGATCGATCGGCAACTTAGCTAATTAATGATCATTGTGTGGATTGTATTGATGCGCATATTAAAGGGGGAAAAAAATACAATTTAAAAAAAAATGGCAGCTTGGACTGCTGCTTTAAAACTCATTACAATGTTATTAAGAGTTGAATAAAAACAAACAAAAAAAGAAAACGGTCACTATTATCTAATAGTACAGCACTGATGTTTTATTTTAAACATACAAGATTTCACATGCTTTGCTGCTTTAAGGGCTTGGCCTCCCTGCCCTCCTATTTTTTGCAGGCCTATCTCTCATCACACGATAAATACCGTATTGTTTGAAGGATGCTTTGAGCCAACGGGCGTTTTACAAATGTTTACACTGAGCACCATCCGTTCACTCCCTCCCCCATCTTATCCAAACCCGTAAACTTCCATATCCTGGTTCAACCCCACCGCCGATACGTAGCTCCGTCCCCCTCTTTGCCGACACGTCTTGTCAGCGACTTAAATATATAAACCACACAAGTAAAAGAGCAGATTCTCGGGATGTCCCATGCAATGCATTTCAGATAGGCCACTTTAAAGATGGCGGCCTTCATGTCCCCTCTACTCTCCATCAAAGAACCAAAATGGAGGTTTGTATCTAAGGCCTCGGCCAGGGTGGTGCTGAGCGGGCGCGCTCACGCTGGCCGCTCTCAAACACAACGAGGCAATGTGTGTGGCCAGCGTGAGCGAGCACCTGCTCGGCGCTTAGCTGCTTGCAGAGCAAGCAAATTTGAATTTGTCGTCCGCAAGCGCGTCACGTGAGCGCTTCGCACAATGAGGGCGAACCAGCTTCGTGACATCGTGGCCACGCCCCCCCCCGAATCGCCGTCACCCACTCCCGCACCTGGCCGTCCACAAATATCCCGGCCGAGCAGGGAGCGTGACGTCGCCGCGCATGTGTGCCAGCGCGCTCGCTCCCTGCCTGGCCACAGCCTAATACACGCTACATTTATTAAAGTAACACATCCCAAGAATTAAACTGGAAGTGATATTGTATATGTATGTAACTATGTAACTGTGATATGCTGGGAGAGTTACACACAGTAGTAACTGTAGTTACACACAGTAGTAATGCTGTAGGAGTAATTTAGAGGTATATCCCCTGCCCCCCCGCCCCCCGAGCCCCCTCTACTGCCTTTGACATGGGAGACTCCAGTTTGAATCCCAAAGCCAGATCTTAATGACACTGGGCCAGTCACTTTTTCTTACTCCGGCACCAGAATAAGACTGTAAGCTCTGCGGAGCAGTTACTGGTGGTGCTGGTACGATGGAAGAAAAGGAGCGACTCGGTGAGTAGAGACACTGGGCTGATAACAATGACACTGAGTGTGCAGCAGGGGAACCTGGGGACATTCCTGGCGTCAGCACCTTGGACAAGCCCCATCATCTCCCTGTGCCTCCGCCACCAAAAACATAGATTGTAAGCTCTGTGGGGCAGGGACCTGTGTCTGCAACATTCCTATGTGCTGCGTCCCGCGCGCTATATATTGTCATTGTGACGCGCTCTGAGTCCCATCCGGAGGAAAGCGCTATACGAAATAAAGTTATTATCATTATTATT
This sequence comes from Ascaphus truei, assembly GCA_036426205.1. Classification (NCBI taxonomy): domain Eukaryota; kingdom Metazoa; phylum Chordata; class Amphibia; order Anura; family Ascaphidae; genus Ascaphus; species Ascaphus truei. Next base: position 234,953 of record WSYH01000035.1, read on the forward strand.
AATGCTGCACAATATTCCATGTACAAAATCCTTATTCCAGAGGTTCTCAACTCCCGTCCTCAAACCCTTCCTCCCCCCCCCCCCCCCAGCCAGATCAGGGTTTCAGGATACCCCTGCCTCAGCATGAGTGGCTCAGCCAAAGACTGCACCACCTGTGCTGAAGCAGGGATATGCTGCGACCCTGACCTGTTGTGGGGTGGGGGGGTCTTGATTACTGGAGTTGAGCGCCCGTGCCATATTCTTCTTAAGTACGGTATGTGCGCGTGTCTGGGGCTGTTCTCATAGCTGCATGGCTGGCATGCTTAATGTAGATCAGTTCCACAGCAACATGGCGAGTGGGACCAACGCTTATAAATAAACCTAGTTCTCGGCTGAGTAGTACAGGTTGCGGCCTTTAACCCCAATGAAATTCATTGCAAGTCCTCCTGGCAGAACAGTGGTTAAGGGAGCTTAAAATTCCTGAGACAGATGGCTTTTGCTTCTCCGTGTGGAGCTGCCCGGACCTGTCTATCTTCTCTTGGTGGGTACTTACCTTGACATTACAGTGTCTCTACTGTGAGGAGGCATTTTAACCCCTGACCCCCTGGCTTGGAATCTTCCTGCACAAAGGGCTGACTCATCACACGTGATAAGGAGCTGGGCCAAACCTCTAAGCTCTAACACAAAGCCTTCTCTCTTCACTGTAACCTGTGCTGGTTCAAAGCTGGGTGTGTGCAGAGGTGGCCACTGCAGATAGCTACCAACATTTCCTTCAGCGACAATGTCTCTATTGTCACAAGTGGAAGGAGTGCAGGGAAAGGTGAACGGTAACATTTGCCCCAGGAGTCCAGGACTCTCATATCGGTCCATTTGGAGACACCAGAACCTGCTATATGTTGGACTAAATGGTCCCTAATAGTATAGCAGGTGTCCTCAACTCCAGTCCTGGAGACCCCACAACAGGTCAGGTTTTAAGGATATCCCTGCTTCAGCACAGGAGGCTCAATCAGTCCTTGCTTTAGCACAGGGAGCTCAATCACTGGCTCAATCTTCAACTGATCTACCTGTGCTGAATCAGGGTTATCTTTAAAACCTGACCTGTTTGGGGGGGAGGTTCTTGAGGACAGGGCTTGAGAAACCCCTGGTGTAATGTACTGAAAATTTACCACCAGTATTTGTGAGACACTTTTGCAAACGTCTCTAGCGCAGAACACCGACAATCCTAAGCTTTGTATAATATCAGGGGCACGTTATTCCAAAGCATAGCAGCTTATGGGGACTTTAAATGGTCCAATATGAGAGTTCTTCAAAAAATACCCAAATCTACATTGTTCTTCTTCAGATATTCTGGACGGTTGTGTTCCTCTACCGTACAGCTCAAGATACTTGTGAGGCCGGGGAAGCTTCTGAACAAACTGAGGACAAGCCTAAGTGACATGGATCCTGCCCTATTTAGGAAGATTTGTACAGCACTTTAAACACTGATGCTTGTAGCCAGCACTGACTCATAGTAAGACCACAGGGATCTTACCAAGTATTTGTTGTATCAACAAGAGGTTATCAGCTTGTGTTGACTCTTCAACCTCTCCATGACAGAAGGCTTTAGCCTTGGATTTTGCCTTGGGCAACAGTTAATCCTATTGTTGTAGTGTATTGACAGGACCCCTATCTAGCTTAAAAATGCTAAGCAGTGGGGTCAAAATGCATTGTACGTTAAATCACAGTTACCGAGAACAACTTACGGGACTATTTTCCAAACATGTTCTAACTACGAAGATAAGCTGTATACTGATAAATATCTGAAGAGTATATATATACACCGTGTTACCATTTATTGCAGCACCATGAAAGTTCTCTATGGTTGTTGCATTGCAGTGTTTAAGACATCAAACTCTCAGCTCCCAAGTCTTTTTCTATTAAGACTTCAGTTAGTTTAGACATTGTGATAGTCCTCAGGGTGGGTAGTCTGCTTTATAACCTTCATGCGCCCATGAAACTAAATTAGCAACAGAAGCCCAGATCCACCAATGTCTTGGCATTAACCTAGGTTAACATCACGCTAAGTCTTACAACATGTCTTCAAAATGTCAGTCTTACTAAACAGCTGACTGCTAAATGAATGAATAGTCATATAAAATAAACTAGTCTCCAAGGCTTGAGTTGGAGGAACTAAGGGGCAAATGGAGGGACCCCTTACAGGTGTATACCATATAATAATAAGTCCCCAGTATAAGTAGACAAGCCTTAGCTCAGGGCGCTCAAAAGCCTATGTGGCAGACTCAAAATATATATATATAGCCAATAATATGACATATATCCTTCCTCCCCAGGCCCAGGACTCCCAAATGCCCCCCTCCCAAGGCCCATTACCCCCTAAAACTCCCACCCCCAGGCCCAATACCCCCTGATACCCTCCTCCCCAGGCCCAGTACTCCCAGAATGCTCCTCTTCCCTTGTCCCTCAACAAGAGAGAAGCGCACACCTCATAGTATAGCAAGTTTTCTTTTACTTGGCACAAAGAATAAAAACGCACTTATAAGCGTCAACAACAAAAAAGTCCAATGCAGCAAAGATAGCCACTGGCAGACAGTGGTCGACTCTACAGCACAAATTGAGCAAAAAAGAAGAGAGCCAGACAGTTACGTCCAACTTTTTTTGTTATGTGGTGCTCAGTGCGGTCCCTTTAGGGGGGCTTATCTACTGGGGAACCCATTGGTTCCAATCCTGTAAAACAAATGGCGGTTAGTTAGGTTGGAGGAACGGAGGTTTTGTCGATTAATGAAGGTGGGTCTGTCCGTAGGTTTGAAATCCAAACTTCGCAAGATTGTTCGGAAGTTTGAGTCAAACTTTTGAATCCAAGCTATATCTGAGGCAAAATACGAGAAATCAGATGATTATTATTTTTAATAAACTGGTCAAAGTTGGATTTTCTTTTTTTTTTTTTAGAAATTTGTGAGCTATTGGAAATGTTCAGACTGTGAAAAAGTTAGCACAAATTAGATCTTTTTTGTTGTTGTTTTTGTTATAAAATCTTCCAAAAACATTTCCGGCAAAACCAAGCCCAAAGCGCGAAAAAAATATAGACGACCCAAACCATACCCTGTGCGTTCTACATCTCCCCAGGGATGGGGGCCTTTCATTTTGTGGAAGAGACACATCCCCTACTCTATTGCATGATTGAATTCATATAGGACCATATTCATTAAGCAGGCTATTTACTGGGTGCAGGTGGTCTTGATTCTTAAGACTTACTTATGGTGGTCGGTTTATTTTGTTCTCCTCAGAAAGATGTGCTGCTTCTTCATAATACTTTTGGAGAAAATATAGAAAATCAACTTAAAATGTACATTTTGCTGGTGTTTTCTTTCCACTTCGTCGTAAAAAATCCCCCCCCCCCACCCCCAAATTTTTTTTTGAGCATACAAGCAAATATCTCTGCAGTCCTAAAATCGCTCTGTTTGAACTCCCTCTGCTTCTTACAGTTTTCATTTATGTGCACAAGGTAAGTCGCATGTCATATTTATTTTTCTACACGCTGGGAGGCAGTGAAAGGTGAATCTGGTGTCAGAATGATAGCCTGAAGCACAGAACTGCTCGTTCCGACTGATCCCCTTTGTGAAGAGAGAAAACAGGAGAAAGAAACCGTGATATGCATCTGCTACGACGGAATCTGCTGAAAGTAAAGTTTGGAAAGGTACCATGTTGGCACCTCTCCATGTAGGAGGGGACATCAAACAACTACAGAACATCACCCTGGCAACACCAGCTGGGGACAGCATAAAAAGAGCCTGGGTGAACTTAGGACACGGGCACTCTTAGGACCAAGTCGAGTAGGTGACTTTCCAGTCTGCACTCCATCTCTTCAGTGTCACCATGAATTACAACTTTGCTCAGAGCAGCTCTTCCAGAGTGGGCAGTAGCGTCTCCTCTCGGCTATCTGGGGGGATATATAGAGCACCTAGTGTCCATGGGGATCATGGGGACTCAGGCATTTCCCAAACCAGTTCTAGGATGTTGTCCTCAGGGATGGGAAGTAGCTTCTCCTCTGGAGGCTCCTTCTCTTTATTTGGTGGTGGGGCATCCCATGGTGGCTCTGGAGGGTCTGGCTTTAGCACCAGCGGTGCTTCCGGTAGCGGAGATGGGTTGCTCTCCGGCAACGGAAAGTACACCATGCAGAACCTGAACGATCGTCTGTCCAATTACCTGGACAAGGTGCGGTCCTTGGAGGAAGCCAACACTGACCTTGAGCACAAGATCCATGAGTGGTATGAGAAGCAAGGGTCGGTTGCTGTGCGTGAGACTAACTATGCACCCTTCTACACTACAATTGATGAGCTACGTGAGAAGGTATGAAATATACACAGCACTATGATACACTTTCTCCTGCATATGCTTTTGATATATATTGTATTGTATGTCTTTATTTATATAGTGCCATTAATGTACATAGCGCTTCACAGTAGTAATACATGATAAATAACAGATAATAGAAATAACAGATCATGGGAATAAGTGCTTTAGACATAAAAGTAACATTAAGGAAAAGGAGTCCCTGCCCCGAGGAGCTTACAGTCTAATTGGTAGGTAGGGAGAACGTACAGAGACAGTAGGAGGGAGTTCTGGTAAGTGCGTCTGCAGGGGGCCAAGTTTTATGTATCATGTGTGTCAGAATATCCACAGTGCTATTCATATGCTTCTTTAAGCAAGTGTGTCTTAAGGTGGGTCTTAAAGGTGGATAGAGAGGATGCTAGTCGGGTATTGAGGGGAAGGGCATTCCAGAGGTGCGGGCAGTCAGTGAAAAAGGTTTAAGGCGGGAGAGAGCTTTAGATACAAAGGGGGTAGAGAGAAGACATCCTTGAGAAGAACGCAAGAGTCTGGTTGGTGCATAACGAGAAATTAGGGCTGAGGTGTAAGGAGGGGCAGAAGAGTGTAAAGCTTTAAAAGTGAGGAGAAGAATGGAGTGTGAGATGCGGGATTTGATCGGAAGCCAGGAGAGGGATTTCATGAGGGGAGACGCTGAGACAGATCTAGGAAAGAGTAGAGTGATTCTGGCAGCAGCGTTTAGGATAGATTGTAGGGGAGACAGGTGAGAGGCAGGAAGGCCGGACAGCAGGAGGTTGCAGTAATCAAGACGGGAGAGAGGCAGGAAGGCCGGATCATACCATAGACATATTTTCCTCTGCACAAGCACGAGAAGCGGATTGAATACACACAAGCACAACCATTCTGGTGAATTTCACAGTTGCAAAGTTCCACCACACAGTATAGCATAGCCGGGTTATATTTAATGGGCTCGTATTTGTGTGTGTATACAGTATAAATATCAAAGGGAATGTATTGAATTTTGCAAAAACGTTTCCACCACTTCTCTTTATGTGACTGTATTGCTTTTTACATCATTTATCAGTGTATTGCAGCCCGCCCTGGACCTTTGCATAAGAGTATTGAAAACAGATATGATTCCAATATCAAATATCATTTCTAGTTTCACTTCTAACTTGTCTAGGTATGGGAGGAAATAATTTCACCCAGTAAATATTGTTTGAGGGTAACCTAACTCAAAAAATGCCTTATTGCACCTCCAAGTGATAAGAAAGGTCTCTAAGGTCATCTAAGATGATATAGTAGGCAACAAGAGATTAATATGTCATCTCGTAATCCAGTTTTTCACCTTTTATAAAATGTGTGTGTTTATTTTTTGTAAAGTTTTACATAACTGAGAATCCTATATAATATAGTAAACGCATAATAACATATTCCACCCGTTTCGTTATTAGTAGATACCATTCATGGCCTGTATATCAATACATAGTTTGAAAGCTGTACCATAATAACATATTCCACCCGAGTACTTTTATGGGGCAGTTTTTAGGTAAGTTGATTTTAACTCGCAAGCTGCCATATACCTGAGAGATGCAGTGTAGCAATTAAGTCTTCTTCCATAGGACTGCCAGTGCTGGGCTACGATAATTAAATACATGTGACAGCGATTTCGTTATTAGTAGATACCATTCATGGTCTGTATATTAATACATAGTTTGAAAGCTGTACTTGGTGTTATATTACATGACATACGTTGATTGACAAGGGAAATAAAACATAAACTAAAAGGTAAGCACCGATGAAATACATGGACACATCGTTCAGGATTCTCTAGGCTCCGAGAAGGGGGTATCGGACATCGATTCCGCGTGAAGTGCCATTGACTTGAAGTGAATCTCCCCTAATGTAAAAATAGCGTCAGCCTCCAACAATCTAATCAATAAAATAACGTTTGTCAGGTCGGAAAAAGATTGCACTCAGGTCCGGCTCCCACTTCAAAGACTAGAACCATAACCGCAATGCTACTCTTTCAAAATGTACCTTTCAAGAAGCCAGTGCAGGAGTTGGGTGATGGTATGGTAATCATGTCAGTGACATCTTTCTGTAGGTCACCCAACTCTTGTTGTTTTCAATGGGTATCAGTAATATGCCTACAATGGATTCTCTTGCTTTTATTCTACAGATCCTCAATGCCACCATTGACAACAACCACGTCCTGTTGGCGGTTGATAATGCACGATTGGCAGCTGATGACTTTAAACTCAAGTGAGTTAATTATTCTGAAGCCCCAAGCCAGCACTTTAGGAGACATCTGAAGTTGGTTCATGGCCTCCAGGCGCTGTATCCATTTCCTTCCCCAGCAACCCTGCCCAAACATCCTCTCCCTTTGTTTACCAGGTATGAGAATGAGTCGTCTCTCCGGATGAGTGTCGAAGCCGATATCCATGGCCTACGTAAAGTGCTGGACGAGCTAACCCTCTCCAGATCTGACCTGGAAATGCAGATTGAGAACCTGAAGGAAGAGCTGGCTTATCTCAAGAAGAACCACATAGAGGTAGGTGCTGCTGGGTGGTAAGAAGCAGATTATGCAAATACACAGACCACACACTAAGGGGACAAGGATGTTTTTTTCCAAACTGTATTAACACCATTATATCCAATTGGTTTCCAGTGGAGACTTACAGACAATGGAGATATGGGGAATAAGGAGGGGAACAAGGATCATGAGATTGACCGTTAGATACAAGGCTAATATTTTTGTGACATCATTTGTTCCTCACCACCCTTGTAGGAGATGAGTGAGAAGGGCCAGCAGATGAGCGGCAAAGTCAGTGTGGAGATGGACGCAGTTCCCGGGGTTGATATGTCCAAGATCCTGGCTGAAATCAGAGAGCAATACGAGTACATCGTTGAGAGGAACAGACGTGAACTAGAGACTTGGTTTGTGACCCAGGTATGGTACCTCTGAAGAGTCTGTTGTGCTACTTGGCTGCAGTCCGGTGTCTGACCGTCATTACCTTTCCAGAGTGAAAGCCTGCAGAAAGAGGTTGTGACTAACACAGAACAGGTGAAGACCAGCAAGACCGAGATCACGGACCTGAGACACAGTCTGCAGAGCTTTGAGATTGAGCTGCAGTCCCAGTACAGCATGGTGAGTCCAGTGACAGGTGATCCCCTGCACAGATATCTAAAAAAAACACATTACCTGTCCACAGTTTAGTCCCCGCAATCCATATTTGTGTGTGTGTGTGTGTGCGATGCAACAGCAGAATATGTGCTAGAATAACTGATTTAGAATTACTAGACCCGAAGTGGCCAACTCCAGTTCCCGAGGTTCACCAACAAGTCCCCTTTTTAAGGATATCCCTGCTTCAGCACAGGTGGCTCAGTGAAGGATTTAGCCACCTGTGCTGAAGCAGGGATATCCTTAAAATCGGACCCACTGGTGACCCTTGAGGACTGCAGTTGGCCACTTCTGTACTGTAGTTAGAAGAGGCCTAACCTAGATCAGTGGATTGCAGGAAAATAAGCACGTAGAGGCTTTTCTGTAAGGCCACAGGTATAGAAGGGTGCATATCATGGTAGCAAAACCTTCTGAAAACACAGAAGAACATTTGAGAAACCACGAACTGGAGCCGGTTTTAGTACATTTGGGTATTGAAACAAAATAGTTTGCCTGTGGCAGGTATGGGCTTCCTCCCTCCCTCCACAACTTGTAATCAATCCCTTGTAAATCCAATGGAATGCAAACTCATTTGTAGGTCTTTTGTTGGTAGACGGGATGCACAACATACATGCCAGCCCTTCTGGCAGCAATAGGTTTAACCAAGTGTACACAAGACTTTATGGTCACGGTTGAAGTAGCAGCATAACCGGAGCAACCTGCTAAATATACAATAAACGGAGTATATGAACCGTGAATAAGGAAAGGGAAAACATAGGATAAATAGATACAGATGCACATTTTCCTGCTGCAAATAGGCAGCGACCGTTGATCTCCTGTTCCTCTTCAGAAAGCCGGACTGGAAGCCTCTCACTCGGATACCGAGTCCCGTTACTCTGCCCAGCTATCCCACATCCAGCATACTATTGGCAGCATGGAGGCCCAGCTGGGGGATCTCCGATCTGACCAGGAGCACCAGAACGTGGAGTATAAGACCCTTCTAGACATCAAGGCTCACTTAGAGGCAGAGATTTCCACGTACCGCAAGCTACTGGATGAGCACGACGTCAGGTGAGTGCCCCACCAGCTTGCACTATGGGGAGTGCTGACAAAATGGAACCCGTGGAATGAATGGGAAGTAGAAGGGACACATAGTATTATATAATACATTTTGATTGTGGGGCTTTGACCTTATCCTCCTTCCTCCGCTGCAGAAATCTCCAGGCCCGAGTAAATCTCAACGCAAACAGATGTGCATCAAATACTCAAAATACCTGAGTACTTTTCATGAATAATATGTAAATCGTATATATATAGTCACTTCCGGGCATTTGGAACATTACTTTGATTGTATATGAAATCAACAGCCAATGTTTAAGTAGAGATGCAAATTCTGTCGATGCAAATGCCAGCATTTTGCATGATCTGTACCCTTGTACCAAGCTGGTAATGGACATTAAACATTGGGGACCAGTAAAAGCATCAGCTCCGCTCAACCAGTCTAGGCTTTTCTTCACTGTCTATACCCTACTGAGCGGTAATACTGTGCAGTACTTGAAGGTCTCATTTGACCATGCTTTATTTTTGCAGCACTGGTGGATCGAGCAAGGAAAGTGGAAGTAAGTGTATTCATGAACTGACATCCCCTTCAGTGTATTAGAGAGAAAGGGTCATCCGTGTACTGTACATGCTATGGTGTGGGGGGTAAATAACACATGGGTTTGCAGTCAAACAAACTGCTACTGAATAGCAATGCTATGGAAATGTTATGGAGTACAGGTTGGATTTTGGGTTGCTTGAGTCTAAGGTGAATAATGAAAAGGGGTTGCTAGAAATTGCGGGTGAGTCTGAGCTAAGCAGCTCCTCTCTGAACCTGCGGCTGGCAATGCTGATGTGGGTTACACTACATTCTGTATTGTTCAGCGACTGTATGTCTAGTGTTTATTTATATATCGCCAACATGTATAATATACGTTTCACACGTGCGTTAAAAGGGAAGTCAAATAGTGGGAATGAGGGCGTCCCTACCCTGCAGAGCTTACAATCGAAACGGAATCGTGAGACTTGGGGGGTATAACAAGGACAGCATAGAATATATTTGATGGGTCTCGTCGGTACGTCAGGAGTGTGAGGAACAGCTGCAAGGGTAAATTGCCCACTTGTTGTTCGCTGGGAAGGTGAGACTTTAGGTGGGACCTGAAGACGGGGAGGGAAGGGGATTGGCGGATGCTTGAGGGGAGGGAGATTAAGTGGCAAGGAGAACAAAGTGAAAAAGGTTTCAGACGTGGGAGTGCCGTAGAGACGAATGGAGCAGAGATGAACCAACCTTTAGCACAGGGGGCTCAACTCCGGTCCTCAAGACCCCCCCAACACATTAGATTTAAAGGGTATCCCTGCTCCAGCACAGGTGGTGCAATCAGTCCCTGCTCCAGCACAGGTGGTGCAATCAGTCCCTGCTCCAGGACAGGAGGTGCAATCAGTCCCTGCTCCAGCACAGGTGGTGCAATCAGTCCCTGCTCCAGCACAGGAGGTGCAATCAGTCCCTGCTCCAGCACAGGTGGTGCAATCAGTCCCTGCTCCAGCACAGGAGGTGCAATCAGTCCCTGCTCCAGCACAGGTGGTGCAATCAGTCCCTGCTTCAGCACAGGTGGCTCTATCAGATGCTTAGTAAAAGACAACCACACTCAGTCTTTGACTGAGCCTCAATCAGAGGATTGAGCCACCTGTGCTGAAGCAGGGATATCCTCTAGACCTGAGCTGTTGGGGGGGGGGGGGTATTGAGCCCCCCCTGGTTTAGCAGAGCAAATGTGGACAAGAAGGGGCTCAGCTGCAGATTGGAAATGAGACGTAAGAGGGGGGTAGAGGGACGTAGGGCCTTAAAGGAGAGAAGTATAATGCTGTAGTTAATGCGGAGTGTGGCGTATAACTGATCTCCAAGGTTTTACACCGTTACCGTGGGATACGCAGCGCATATAAGCATAGACAATGAGATTAAGGGGACAGGGTGTGGGAAGTGGGGGGGCGGGCGGGGAAGGGGTAAAACAAAAATATCAGGAAAGACAAAAGAACATCAGCATGAAACCTAAAGGGGTAAAGGAGGTGGAGACATTGAAACACAGGGACGCTGGCAACGAGGAAGGGAAACGTTATCCCAAAGGAAATCAGAGCAAGGGCCCTGCGCTGAAGCAGGAGGATGGAATGCACAGGGGTACTGTGTGAAAACAGGTCTGCAGAGAAAGAGTAGTGGGTGCAAGGGAACGTGTCCCAGCAGAGATGGTATAGGAACATACTGTCTATGAATGAATATGGGAGCCCAAAAAGGGGAGAAGAGCAGTACACCAAGTAGAGTCTACTGCAGGGGTTGGGCCAACCCCGGTCCTCAAGGGCCACCAAACGGGTCACGCTTTCAGGATATCCTTGCTTCAGCGCAGGCGGCTGTCAGAATGACTGATCCCCCTGCGCTGAAGCAGGGGTATCCTGGAAACCTGACCCTGTTGGTGGCCCTGGAAGGTTGGAGTCGGCCCAACCCTCTGTTCCATGGTCTCCCGGCAAGAAGAGAAAATGGCAGAGGGGGGTTAGATAAGTGAAATAGTCCTTGTCACTTCCTGGTTCCGTGGTATGAACCAGCAATAAACAGTCTCTCTTTCTTCTTCTCCCTCCCAGGTTCCAGTGTAACCAGCACCACCACCACCACCACCAAGGTCCACACCGTCGTGAAAGGAGAGGTGTCTTCTTCTGAGAAGTAGGACTGGACCTTCTTGACCTTGCAGATTAGGGGCCTCAAACTCAGTCCTCAAGGGCCACCAAGAGGCCAGGTTTTACGGATATCCCTGCTTCAGCACAGGTGGCCCAATCAGCCCTGGCTTCAACACTGGTGGCTCAATCAGTCCCTGCTTCAGCACAGATGGCTCAATCAGTCCTTGCTTCAACAGAGATGTCTTTGACTGAGCCACTGATTGAGCCACCTGCGCTGAAGCAGGGATAGCCATAAAAGCTTGCCTGTGTGTGGCCCTTGGGGAACTGAGTTTGAGACCTGTTCTGCGGATCAATGCTAAGCCGAGTATAAATTAGGGCTTCTACCTACCTGGCAATGAGATGATTCCAAAAATAAGCAATTATACTAAAAAAAAAACGGTACAAGGCAAAGATAGCTTCTGGTGACGGCTGTTGTGATTTATGCGAAGGCCAAACCTTGAAATGTTTCTGTTAGATAATCCCCAATTTAAAGGTACTGTATAAACATCGGGGTAATAAAAAAAAAACCTGTATTGCTCTGTGAAATAGACGTCAGGTGTGAACGGGGTGAAACGTAACAAGGAACACACCGGTAGCGACCATTTAAATCCCTAATAAAGATTGTTTGACACAAGTGACGGCTTTGTGGGTGTTTCCTCTGAGTTCCAATGCAAACGAAGTAGAGATACATCATTTATGATTTGGTTCTATCCCTCAGAACCAAATCTTCTCTCCGGGGAGACTGTCGTCTTCTACAATGAAAGGGTGCGCTGTAAACGCCGGGGATGGGGTTCAGAGAGGGAGACGGGGACAGATGTTAGGGCCGTTTCTACCACTCAGAACCACAGAGTCCCGCAAAGTATTGGGGGTTCTGGCAGTGAAAGAGTAGGGGTGCCCACACTGTCTGTCACTGTTCCCGTGTCTGTGTCCCCTTCTCATTGTCACAGATTACACTGCTTCTCTCTTTTCTTTGTCACCTTCTTTGTTCTTTCCTCTTACACGAGTTTTCACAAAGGAGACAGGTAACCATTGATGCCTCAACAACATGTGTCATGTGTCATATGTCAATGTCATAAAGATGCAGGTACGCTACGTACTGTACACAAGAATTTGACAGCGTGTGTTATTGGACAATGAACACATTTCACAGAGGATTACATCTGACCGTGTGCAAGAGAACGTCGAGATACCTCTCCCGGCAATAATCACTGGGCTTTCCATACCGCAGTGGGGCCGATAAGATCGATTCGAGAAGGCCTCTTTGCTGGAATACCCTGCGGTCAATTTCAATGCAACAGCATGACAAGTGACATGCCCCACAAGGGGTTATATCCCGGCTCATCTTGACAGATGAGCATTTCTAGAACAAAAAAATGTGATCTGCCACCATTGCCTGTCGGACATTCGGGGGAAGAAGGAACTTGCAGCAAAGCTGAAATAAGATACGTTATAACCCGAGGGTAGAAACCTGCATTCCTTCTTATACAAGTCCGACAGTGACGCGCCTTGTAACCAATTCACTGCTGCGTCGGTGCAGAATATTGGGGCCCTATTGAATATGCTGGGAAGCTGCCCGGTCCTTCTCAGGGAAACGCTGAATGGGGAGGAAAGCTTCCCTGGGAAGGAGCTGGCCGCTTCACCTTGTATTCAGGGGCCTTGGAGTTTGGCCAATTTAGGATTTGAAATATATATTTTCAATTAACAATCCCCTCCCTTACTAAAGAAACCCTGTTTACTTTGCATCCTGTTGAATCCCACCCCCTATTCTTTCTAAGGCGCAGTCCATGCTGCGGAAGACGCCCGCGGAGGTGTCCGCGCGCGGCGCAATCACATTGCCTTAAGGCATTGATCGCGCCCGTAGACCGCGCGGGGGCGCGACAGCAGGAGGGGGCGCGCGCTGCGCAAGGGATCAGTTGAAACTGGTTTCTCGGCGCGACCGGCAGGTCACGTGAGCGGTTCGCCCGCGGCTCCATGATGTCACAGACACGCCCTTCCGCCGGCGCCTCTAGCGTATCCAAAAAACGCACCCGCTTCACGTGGGTGACGTCACGGACGCGCACGCCTCTATGCGCGGGGGGCGAAGGCTGTATGCACGCAGCCTAAAGCACATACTGTATGAGATGCGATGATGTAGCCCTTTTGCATCTGAGGGAACTCTTACAGTGAAAGCAATAATGTAAATCCATTATTCAGTTCCAAACTAATACAAGGGTATCTAAATACATCCTCTCTAACCGTATCAATGCAGCAGCTGCTGTACCTGTTTCTGTGTCCTGTACCTATTAAACTCAGCTGTACCTACAGTATTTCTGCCAGGGGGCATCAGATAATTTAAGAAGCTTGGAGATTAATAGATCTGATAATGATCAGCTGCTTAAGGGGGGGGGATTTAATTTCATTTCTATTGTGTGTGTGTGTGTGTGTGTGTATGTGTGTGTATTGTATGTGTGTGTGTATGTGTGTATGTGTGTGTGTATGTATGTATGTGTGTGTGTGTGTGTGTGTGTGTGTGTGTGTGTGTGTGTGTGTGTGTGTGTGTGTGTGTGTGTGTGTGTGTGTGTGTGTGTGCGTGCGTGCGTGTGTGTTTGTGTGTGTGTATGTGTATCCAAATACTGTACATAATAAATGCACCTACTGCATTTAATTCAGACCATGATCTGGGCATATAGTAAATTGTACGTTATTGAGTCTCATTTAGGGGGTCACTTGCCTGGAAGCTCCAGTATCTCACATTGGCGTACTCTAGCAGGGTCAGACTGGGTAAGGGATCCGTCCTTATCTGACGTCCATCTTCCTATCCCTGGACCAGGAGGCTGTCTCTGTTCTCCAAACACTATGACTGGACTGCTGGTGAAAAGCAAAGATGGGCAAGTTTGCTGAGCGCGTTTTGGGGAGCATTTTACCCCTTCAATTATGCATTCTTCGTCAAATATGTTCACATTGCTCAGAATTGCACCAGCCTTTTGACAGAATGGCCAGAATGTTGCCAGTTCTTGGCTGAACTGAGCGCAAATGGCAATGCACTAAAAGGACCAAGTGACCTTGCGCGTTAAATTTCAACGCCCAGCTCATTAGTTTTGGGAAGCTTGGTGATTTGCAGCGAAATGTTTTGTGAAAACAAAAAGCCGTGTTTCGCCTGGTACCCCAACATTAGCGGTCATTTGGTACTATTCTAGTGAACGGATGGCAGGGGATTATAGTAAATAAATCAATATCTTGCAGGGGGGTCATCAGACTCCCCTCTCAACCAAACGTGTCCGAGTTTCTCCTTTTCCAATACAATCCCGTTCCGTTGTGTAGAAATGAAGTGACACCTTGGTCAATGAATAACCCTGCTCGTTCTCAGAAGATAAAGGAACAATGGGGAGGATTTCGCAGGTAACAGTTATAAGTAGGTATCTAAAAGGTTTCAAATTCAAAAAGTGAATGTTATCACAGAATGCGGCTTAATGGTTCCCTGGAATGTGTCTGAAACACATACAGAAGGAGGAGAATTTTTTTCTCTCTTTTCCTGACTATAACCTGGGGCAAAAAGCAGCTCTGAGTGATTCTTTCTGCTAAAAAAAATAGTACTTGGATATTTCTAAGTGACCAATGAGAGATGGGTTGGAGACGTGGCTTTTTTCTTAGGGGTGGGGGACTTTTCTCAAAGCATGACCCTCTTAAAAAGTCACACCCTCCGTGGACAATATAAAAAGAGGTTTGTTAGCCCAAGGTTCTTGCACTCCTAATTTCTGGGTCAATCTGCATAGGTTCCATTGCTCTCCAAACCTTTCCCTTTCACCATGAGTTACAGCTTCAGTCAGAGCGGAGGGGGTGGTGGTGTCTCCTCTCGGCTATCTGGGGGAGTCTTCAGAGCAGCCAGTGTCCAGGGTGGATATGGAGGATCTGCCAGGTCCATGTCCAGTTCTAAGATGGTATCATCATCAGGAGGTGGCTTCTCCTCTGGATATGGTGGTGGATATGGTGGGGGGGCAGCCTTTGGCGGTGGTGGATATGGTGGTGGGGCTGCCTTTGGCGGGGGTGGATATGGTGGTGGGGCAGCCTATGGCGGTGGTGGTGGTGGAGGCAACAGCTTCGTTTCAGGCGGCGGAGATGGACTGCTCTCTGGCAACGAAAAATACACCATGCAGAACCTAAACGACCGCCTGTCCAATTACCTGGACAAGGTGCGGTCCTTGGAGGAAGCCAACAACGACCTGGAAATCAAGATCCGAGAATGGTACGTGAAACAAGGGTCAGTCACCGTCCGTGAGCAGAACTACGCCCATTACTACACCACCATTGAAGAGCTACGCGATAAGGTAAGGACTGCTAATAGCACCCATGGTTAAACTTCCTCCTTTGCAATGTCACCTTAACATATCACAGTATACCCCAATCTAAAATATGCCAGGGAATAATAACACAATACAGGTTTTCAATGGTCATCATCACTGTGTGGCCAATGGGACATGACAAAAACCGGCATTCCTAATCCTTAGCCATGGTAATACATATCTGTTTTCTTCATGCCACTTTTTAGAAAGTAGCAGTTTGCAAATACATGCAGCCAGCACCGAGGTGAAATTCATGACCGCAATACTCATTTACATGTCATACTAACTGCAGGGTGAATGTATTCTGTGCATTGAGGATGCAAACAGTGTTTTTATTAAGCAAGGGTTGGGGTCCGACATCTTTATTGTATGTGACTGTATGAAATCAGAGATTTATATTTTTTTAAAGGACAACAGTACAATATCTTGATAATTATGAGGTCTTATTCAATTCTTCTCTTTCCACATCCCAGTGCACGGACCAGGAGTACCTAACTGCTTAATGCAGGGTGCTTACTGTACATGTGAGTGGCATGCTGCAACCTGTCAGCATAACGCTACGGAACAAAAGAGGGCTATTAATGTTTGGCAAAAGTATTTCACTGCTTAAAATGTATATAAGGTCTTTGGAAAGTCACAAAGCTGGTATGTGTCTCCTAGTGATATGCTTAAACAATGTGTGTGAACAGAACAGGAAAGAATTTGCATTGTAAAGCAACTGGGAGTCTTTTCAGTGTAACACATTGGCTCTGATAAAACACACATACGCACACGCACACAGACACACACACGCACACGCACACGCACACGCACACACACACACACACACAGATACACACACACAGACACACACACGCACACAGACACACACACACACACCACACACACGACACACACACGCACACAGACACACACACACACACACACACACACAATTATGCATACTATATATTACAGTACATGAGTTTTCCCATCCACACTACAGAAAGAACCATTTGGATGCTCAAACACAGCCCATGCTGCCCCGGGTACTAAATATAGCACAAAAATGGGCTGATAATATGTTATTGTAACTGGGATTACAAAGATACATTTTACCAGCACACAGTGGCAACATATATAATGTAATTGTGTATATGCGGATGGAAAATGGAGGATATACTGTATTTAAAGCAGCATCGAGTGATCTGCCCCGAACGCCCCATTCACCGCCCAACTAACCGTTTAATATCCAGCCGCTTTGTACTTCTTGAGTGTAGAAGTCTAGGCTTTGCGCCTGTAAATGCTTATTCATGCTTCTTCCCCAGATCTTTGCTGCTACCGTCGACAACTCCAAAATAATTCTGGAGGTTGACAATGCAAGACTGGCCGCGGATGACTTCAGAATCAAGTGAGTTTATTTCTCCTTTCTTTGGGTAGTATAGATATATGCCTACAGATAAAGTCCGTGAGGATCCCTACAGATCCAACAGATAATCACATAAAAGTGGTTTATTGGGTCCAAAATGCACACATATGCCCGGCATTTCGGTCCCCAGGGGGACCTTCTTCCGGAGAAGAAGGATGTCCCAAATGGGGACCTTCTTCAGGGGAAGAAGAATGCCTGTATAGATATAGTTCTTTTAATTTTATGTTTGGGGCCCTGCCTCCTTGTAAATAATCACGTAACAGTATAAAACGTTACACGGCATGACTACACAATACTAGTCCCACGAAGTCTCTTCTGCTTACAACAGATAATCGAGTTCTAGGAGAACAACATTGGGAGTTTTCCAGTAATGACACCTTCTAACACCAATGGAGAATCTTATCTGTTAGTTATTACTGTGGGTCACAAGACAGAGGGTGGACACCACCCAAAATCGTTACAACGTACAAAGAAAGTCGATATGTTGGCGAGTTATATATTGTATTGGAAGGGATTTTGATGCTTAGTATAATTATACAGTGCAGCATTTTCAATGGGGTAAGGTGGACCAGCTCGGGTCACCTGTGGCTTTAATAGTCTTATAAGTATATATATATAAGTATGGAAAAAACATGTGCTAATATAAGACATTATTAACCTACTGATTTCCTAACCTTCCCGCAGGTACGAGAATGAGCTGTCCCTGCGCCAGAGCGTTGAAGCTGATATCAATGGTCTCCGCCGTGTCCTGGATGAGTTGACCATGTCCAGGTCCGACCTGGAGCTCCAGATTGAAGGCCTCAAGGAAGAGCTGCTTTACCTCAAGAAGAACCACGAGGAGGTATGGTATATAAACAGCCTCCGGAAACCTGGAGATGGGAAAACCCATGCACCACGTTAATATAAGTATAGAGTCATTATTAATATCATTATGTCACATTAACATTCCACCCCACATTAAAGCAGAAGCAGTATATAGTTGAGGGCATGGTGTAACAGTAGGTACATGTCCTAATGTAGATGTGTATAATGTTCAATGAAGAAGATACCTTTCCATATTCACACCTTTTTATTAGACTAGTAATATAAACACTGCTATGCGATGTGAGGCACAAATACTGATCATTTCAACGTCTTAAGCAACAACCCTACAATCTGGAGAAAACCATTTCACATCCATTAACGTATCCTTTTTATCTTCCAAACGAACTGAATCATAAAATAATGACACGTAGTGAGATCACGGCTTTGGTTCGCAGTTAGTGACCTCTGGAGTGGGAGCGGCTCCTTGAGTAAAGACACTGACTCTGGCACTGAGTTTGAGGCAGGGGAACCAGCTACAATTCCCAGTGTCGGCTCCTTGTGACCTTGGGCGAGTCACTTTATCTTCCTCTGCCTCAGGCACCAAAAAACATAGATTGTAAGCTCTGCAGGGCAGGGACCTGTGCCTGCGAAAATGTCTCTGTAAAGCGCTACTATACGTAAAACTAGCAGCGCTATACAAGAACAATTATTATTATTATCTTTCACGTCCCAGTGGAAACTAGTCCCTAACCTTTGCAAGTCCCCTTGCGTCTCCATACATGTGTTATTATTATTATTTTGATTAATAAGTCTTTTTTATGTTTGTGCTAAATCTCTCCCATCTTTTTCTGTTCCGGGATAGGAAGTCAGTGAGAGCAATACGCATGCTGCCGGCACGGTGAATGTGGAGTTAGATGCCGCCCCGGGAGTGGACCTATCCAAGATACTGAATGATCTCAGGGAGCAGTACGAGCACATCGCCGAGAAGAACAGAAGGGAAGCCGAGGCTTGGTTTGTCAGCCAGGTGGGGCTCCATCATCAAGACATTGACCTCCATGCTCATTAAGAGTTTCCTTTAGCTATTACCCTATATATCCTACATGACAGCAGCTACCACACTTTAGTGAATGAAACTGAACGGTATTATAACAGGAACATTTCAGTAGCTAATAAACAACTCTCCGCTATAAACAGTTATAACTATATAAGCTAATAAACAATTCTCCGCTATAACACCCTATAGATAAGTTCAATCTCTGCATAAATCTATTGAAGCGATAGTAAATGCAGCACAACCTCGGCAGTTGGCACTCATTTTTACAACCATATTGAAGTTGGTAACAAAAACGAATGGTGGACTTCTCTTTCGGAAGCGTTTACGCCTATCTTCTGTTGTCTCTCACCGTTTCAGAGTGATAGTCTGCAGAAAGAAGTGGTCTCCAACACCCAACAGGTACAGACCACCAAGACTGAAATCACGGATCTGAGACGCACCCTGCAGGGTCTGGAGATTGAGCTGCAGTCCCATCTGAGTGCTGTAAGTGGTTTCAAAACAGAGCAGCGCCATCTTGTAGAAGAATAATGTCTCCGTTATACAGGCATCCTGACTTTATTAAGCAGGGTGATATAATATTGGGCACATATAGTCTGAAAACCTTGTCATTTCATAGAGCCAAGAGTTTGGTTCATGAAGTCAATTCCCCCCCCAAAAAAGAAGACTAATACTGTATGCTGTGCACACTACTCTATGAGGAGTGTGTGGGTCACTGCTGTCCCACAAATCAATAACTGTATATTAGATTATTCAGTTGACAAGTAAAGCAACAACATCATAGTTAAATCGCTAACAATGTGCCTGATTACGCAGGAGACTAACTCCACTACATAAGGTGACATTGTTTTTTTTTTAAAGTGCGAGTCACTCACTAGCAATACAGTAACCTGCACTCCTTATTAAAATCCCAATCAGTGTATGAGACATAACAGGTGTCATTTAAAACACTCCAATAAAGCCAACAAACTAAAACTATAAATGTTTAGCATAAAAAATCCAGGCCTACATTAAAACTTACAAACAACATTGCACTGGATCCATTTGCACCCGTAACTCATTGTAATTTTTTTTTGGGGGGGGATATATCTAGAAAGGAGGACTGGAATCCTCGCTAGCGGAGACAGAGGGCCGCTACTCTGCACAGCTCTGCCACATCCAATCCATTATCGGCAATATCGAGGCTCAGCTGACAGAACTTCGTTCGGACATGGAGCGCCAGAGCCAGGAGTACAGGACTCTGCTGGACATGAAGAGCCGCCTGGAGCAGGAGATCGCCATGTACCAACAGCTTCTGGATGGAGAGGGCAGCAAGTGAGTCCTACACTGAATGCCCCCTCTCTTGAGCATTATATAATGAGGCAAAGTATCTCCATGTCATCGATTCATTCAAGGCATCATTTTTTTTTAAACTTAGATTTAAGTAGACCTCACAAACAGACTTACAGAAGGCCTCGTCTCATGTGTTGTACCACTACCCTCAAGTCCACAGCAATAGCCAAACGGAGGGTATGACCACCACCGTTGTGAGCTCGGTATTAGTGTTTACAGAGATTTACATGGAGGTAGAGGTGGGAGAGAGGGGTAGCATCTATACATGTACAGTATACATGGATGTATATGTTTCTTTTTATAGCGGCGATGCTTACCAAAAGAGACAGTACAATACATGGAATTAGAATACAATAAGCGCCACGAACATGAAATCAGACAATAGCAAAGGAATGTAACAAGAGGACCCATACAGCACTCACATATCCTGCCCAAGTAAATTATTCAAATCTAACTTTATCACGCTTGAGATAAAATTAAATCCTACTCATAAAGAAAATGGTGAAATAGGAAATACAAGTAGACTCTTGGCAGAAGTAAATAGAGAAAGCCTGGTGCCATTACAGACGCACACAGTACACAAAGGGAAAGGCATGCCCAAGACTTTGGAGGATTGAATGTGTAACGACATGCTTTTATTTATTTTTTACTATTTAGATGTTAATAATAATAATAGTTGTTGGCGAAATAATAAAAATAAAAAACGGTTGCTCAACGTATGATTTTGGCAGGTAGAGATCCCTTACTAAAATGACTCTGGGTGTGATTTAAAAGTGCGTGCCCAATTTTTTTATGAAGGATCGGTTACGCAAAGGCGTCCAGAAGGACCTCCCATGGGTTCAATTGGCATTTAATGGTTTTTTTTTTCATGACTGTGAGATAGTCCCGGTTTCAACATTCGCAAACTATTAACGCCCCGATCCTTGTTTTGCAGAATTGCTGTCGGAGGAGGTGCAAAATCAGGTAAGGAACGTTACATCCCAATAAAAACTAGAGCAGCCGTGGGGCCAATCGTTTTTTTTTAAGGGGGACTTGTTTGCCGTTGTGTGAGCATGGGACGTTATAATAATGCTGGTTAAACCAGCGGTTTGTACAGTCAGCTCAGCCCTTCAAGGCTCGCCAGCCTGGGAAATTGTCATTTGTATACTTGGAAGTAGCTCAAATAAGAAGCGCTGATACGTAACAAGAGGAATAATATATATATATTTCTAACTCTCTCCGCTCAGGGTCGAGCACCACTACTACAACCAAGGTACAAGCCATCATAAAGGAGGAAATTGGCGGAAAAGTGGTTTCCTCCACCAATTTCAAGAAGTACTAGGACCTCACTATCAACCAAAGACCTGTTCTCCATTACCTGGCTGAGGAGCAGAAGATTCCCCCTTTTTAGGGACCGTGTCACTTAGGTGGTAATGCTCTAAAGTGCGTTGATGCCCATGAAAACTCTCATTGACTTGAATAGGAGTCTCTGTGGGGTAGTGCCTATTGGCATTGATGCCCTTTAGAGCAGAAACCCGCTAGTGCTCTTATATCAGGTCCACCAAGCAGCCAAAGTGCTTTAAGAAACAAAACATCAAAGCATAGAGGGTTATTTATTTAAGTGCTATAGTGCTGATTAGGCAGTACTGAACAGAACCCCCCCGTCGACCTGAATAGGAGTTTGTATGTGGTAGTGGCCAATTGGCTCTATTGCACTCTAATGAATAACCCCTACGGTGAGAGCAATATATATCAATGTCCCAGCAGAAACATGGCTAGATCCCGGTGTTAGAAACATGTACTACTTGCCAGCAATCTGACCTCTTCTGGTCTCTTGATGGAGAATGCATGGTCTGAGTTATCCAATAAAAGGTCTTATGGGTTGTGCAAATCAAATCTTGTAGTTTTGTTTATGTTATTGTATTGGTGGGTCTTAATCCAGATCAGGGAAACGGGATCCAGATAATTGGGAGCATCGCTGGACCTCTCCCTTCAGTCAAGTTCTGAGCTACAGTAGTCCTTTTGGGACGTTGCAAGCTGGAGCTGTGGTCTACATCCAGACGTTTAGCTCTTGGAGATCTGATTTACAGAAAGTCAAAAACTCATGTACAACACATTGCCAAACCAATTTGTTAGATCTAATAGAGATTGAAATCTTATGTTTTACTTTTGCAAGAATGGGATTATCTTAATTATAAAGTCCCACCCTATTTTAAGCGTTCCAAAAAGATTTGGCATCAATGTTTCTCTAAAGTAAAAAAAAAAAAACGCCAAGTGAATTATGTGATGATGATAAAGCTTAGGGCTGAACACGATAAGTAATAATCTTTTCTGGCTCATTCTTAAAAGAAGGGACTCGTATCAAAGCAACTATTTAACACAACACATTTACACTGCAGGTACATGTAGAACATACAGTAGCTGTATTGATGCTTAACAACTAGATGATACAGATTCATGGATATAGTACAGCTGTATGATGTATGTTCGCTGACACAGTTTGCCAAAGACAAGTAGCCAAGTACTGTATTCATATGTAGGGGCTAAATACTCTATCAGTTCTCTATCAGACTGATAAACAAGGGCACTGACTCTGATAAACAAGGGCACTGACTCTTATAAACAAGGGCACTGACTCTGATAAACAAGGGCACTGACTGATAAACAAGGGCACTGACTGCTAAACAAGGGCACTGACTGATAAACAAGGCCACTGACTGATAAACAAGGGCACTGACTCTGAAAAACAAGGGCACTGACTGATAAACAAGGGCACTGACTGATAAACAAGGCCACTGGGACTGATAAACCAGGGCACTGACTCTGATAAAAAAAACAAGGTCAACTGACTGATAAACAAAGGGCACTGACTGATACACAGGGCACTATACTCTGATAAACAAAGGGCACTGACTGATACAAGGTGCACTGACTGATAAACAAGTCACTGACTGATGAACCAAGGGGCACTGACTCTGATAAACAGGGCATGGGCCCTGACTGATAAGCAAAGCGCACTGAACTCTGATAACCAAGGTCAACTAGGAACTGAAAAACAGGGCAATTACTCTGATAAACAGTTGTGCTCGTGTGACTGATAACAAGGGCACTTGGGTCGTTGTTGATAAACAATGCGACTGACGGCGTGGTGATAGGGAACAAAATTCAGGCTGGTGGGACGGACTGATCAACAAGAAAAGGCACTGATAGCGTATCAACCAATGGCACGTGACCCTCTTATAACGAGTGGTGCCGTTGCGCTGATAAACAATGTCACTACAGATAAACAGGCAGCTGACTGATAAGCGCACGGCCACTGGACTTATAACCAGGTCCACTGACTGATAAACAAGGGCACTGACTCTTGGAATAACAGGTCACTGTGACGTCTGATAAACAATGCAACTGACTGATAAACCAGGGCACTTACGTTGATAAACAAAGGTCACTGACTCTGATACACATGGCACGACTGATCAACAAAATGGCACTGACTCTGAGAACAAGGGCACTGACTCTTGATAACCAATGTCACTGACTCTGATCAACAAGGGGGGCAAAAGCGTCTGATAACCAAGGGCACTTGACTCTTAAAACAGGGCCGATGACTCTGATAACAATGCCACTGACTATAAACAGGGGCACTGACTGATAACAAGGCCCTCTACGCTGAGAACAAGGGCCCGCGGTCGTGGATAACAAAGTGGCACTGACTGATAAACAATGGCACTGGACATGATAAACAGGGCACGGACTGATAAACAAAGGACCAACCTGACTCTAATAAACATTGCACTGACTGAAAACAGGGCACTACTCTGATAAACATAAATTTGCACAATGACTGATAACAGGGCACTGACTGATAAACAAGGGCAGCGTGACTCGATAAACAATGGCACTGCTTGCTGAAACAATTTCGAGCTGCTCCGATAAAAGCAAGGCACTTGGGTACTGATTAAACAGAATGCCACTTGACTAATACACAGGCACTGTACCTGCTAGAACAGGTCAACACTGACTCTTAAAAACATGGGCACTTGAGCGATAACCAGGGTCACTGACGGATAAACAGAGGGCACTAGGAAAGACTGAAAAAGAAAGGGGACAACTAGACTAGATAAACAAGGACACAGGCCTGAATGATAGGCACAGGGCACTGACTCTGATAAACAATGGCAAACTGAACTAATAACAAGGGCCCTGTACTATAACAAGGGCACTGCCTCTGATAAACACGTCATCTGAACTGATAAAAAGGGCACTGATCGGATAAACATGGCACGGACTGATAAACAAGGGCACTGCCTGAGAAACAAGGCACGCCTCTGAATAAACAAGGGCAACTCCTCTGATAAAAGGCCCTGACGCTGATACAAGGGCACCGACTGGATAAACAGAGGCACTGACTGAGTAAAGGGGGCGAAGGTCTCTTGACATCTTGGGATAAACACGGGCACTGGACCTGATAAACATGTTGCACGGGGACTGATAAAACAAACATGCACTGACTCTGATACAGGGCAACTTGTACTGTGAGTGGGTGGGTAGGGGCAAGGGGCGGAGCTGTGACTGTTATAAACAAGGGGGCACACAGTGTAACTCTGATAACAGTTTTCAATGGGGGTGAGGGGTGATAAACACGAGGCACTGGACTCTGATAAAGCAAGGGCACACACTGACTTAAACCAGGGCACTACTGATAACAGGGCACTGACTGATAACCAGGGCAACTGACTGATAAACAAGGGCACTTACTGATAAACAAGGGCACTGACTGATAACACGGCACTGAACTCTGAGAACAGGGGAACTGACTCTGATAAACAAGGCCTGACTCTGATAAACAATGGCAAGCTGACTGTAAACAATGGACGTGACTGATAAACAAGGGCACTGACTGATAAACAAATGGCACTGACTGATAAACAAGGCACTGACTGTAACCCAGGACTGACTGATAAACAAGGGCACTGACTGATACCAAGGGCACTGAACTCTGATAAACAAGGGCACTGACTTCGATAAACAATGGCCCCCAAAAACGTGACCTGATAACAGGGGCACTGACTGATAACAAGGGCACTGAACTCTGATCAACATGCACTGACTTCGATAAACAGGGCACTGACTGATAAACAGGAGGGCCACTGACGGGGGGGGGGGTGGGCTGATAAAGAAGGGCACAATGACTCTGATAACATGGTGCACGACCTGATAAACAAGGGGCACTGACTGTAAACGAAAGGCACTGCGCTATAAACAAAGGCAACTTACTCTGATAAACATGCCACTGACCTGACTAAACCATTGGGCCACTGACTGAAAACAAGGGCACTTGCCGCTGTAAACAAGGGCACTGTACTGATAAACGAAGGGCACTGACGTTACAACCAAGGGCACTGCTGAGTAAAGCAGGGCAGCTTGCTGATAAACCAAAGGTCTACTTCTAAACAAGGGCAGGGACGTGATAAAAGGGAACTGACTCTGATAAACAGGGCAACTGTACTCTGATAAAACAAGGCCGACCGACTTGATAAACAAGGCACGACTGATAAACAAGGTCACTGAAACTGATAAACAATGCAACTGACTCTGATAAACAGGCCACTGACTGATAAACAAGGGCACTGACTGTAACCCAGGGCCTGACTGATAAACAATGGCACTGACCCTTTGATAAACAAGGGCACTGACTTATAACAAGGGCAACTGCTCTGAATAACCATTGGCCTGACTGATAACAGGGCACCGCTCTGATAAACTGGCCATGACTGATAAACAGGGCACTGACTTCTTAGAAACAATGGCCCTGGACTCTGATAAACAAGGCACTGACTCTGATAAACAAGGGCCTGACTGATAAACAGGGCACTGACGTGGATAAACAGGGCACTGAGCTCTGATAACAAGGGCAATGACTGAATAAACAATGGGCACTGACGACTCTGATAAACATGGCACGACCTGGATAGAACCAGGGCACTGGACTATAAACAAGGGCCTGACTCTGATAAGGCGCGGTGGTGTCACTCCACTGGGGTCTGATAAACAAGGGCACTGTACTCTGATAACAAGGCAACTGACTGATAAACCAGGGCACTGGGACTTATAAACAGGCACTGACTCTGATACAATGGTCACTGACTCTAATAAACATGGGCAACTGACTGGATAAACAATGGCACTACTGCTGAGGACTATAGGGCAGGTAGGGCAGGGTCGGGTAGATAAACAGAGGGCAACTGACTAGTAAACAGGTTCACTGACGCTATTAAACATGGCACTGTGACTGATAACACGGTGGCACTGAGCTCTGATAAACAAGGGCACTGAGCTGATAAACACGGGCAGCTGGGGGGGACTGATGAACAGGGCAGCTGTGACCGTGATAACAAGGCAGCGTAACTGATAAACAATGGCACTGACGATAACAGGGCAACTGACTGATAAACAGTGCACTGACTCCTATAAACAAGGGCACTACTCTGATACACAAGGCACTGCTCATTAATAAAACAAAAGGGCACTGACTGAATAAACAATGGCACTGACTGAGTGAGACAAGGGCACTGTACTTATAACAGGGCACTGACTGATAAACAAGGCCCTGACTGATAACAAGGGTCGTAACTGACGATACACAATGTCACTGACGTGGAGTAACAAATTGCACTGACTCTGATAAGCAATGGCCACTGACTCTGATAAACAATGGCACTTGGTACTGGCTAAGCCAAGGCACTTGAACTGGATTAACAAGTGGGGTGCTCCGTGTACTCGGGGGGGGGCGGTGAATAAACAATGGGGCGAGAACTGTACGGGGTCGATAAACAAGGGCACTGGACCTGGATAAACAAGGGCACTGACTCGATAAGAAGACTGACGCTGAAAACATGTGGGTGCACTGACTCTGATAACCAGGGCACTGGACTGATAACAAAGGGCCACTGGACTGATAAACAAGGGCACGACCCTGATAGGAACATGGCACGTGACTATAAACATGGCCGCTACGTATAAACAAGGCCTGACTGATAAACAAGGGCGAGGGCTTGACTGATAAACGAAGGGTGCACGACTGGATACAAGGGCACTGACTGATAAACAAGTGGCAACGTGACGTGATAACAGGAGGGCACTGACTGACAAACAAGGCACTGACTATGGGAAACAGGGGGCACTGGCTGGAATAACGAGAGGGCACTGAGACTGATAAACAGGGCATGGGGGGGGGGGGGACAGGCACCTGACTGATAACAAAGGTAACTGATCTGATAAACAAGGGCACTGACTCTGATAACAAGCCACTGGAACTGGAGTAGGAAGCATGAGGGCACTGACTGATAACAAGGGCACTGACTGAGGTAGACCATCACTGACTCATGATAAAACAAGAGGCACTAGACATGAAAACAAAGCACTGACTGATAAACAAGGGCACGGACTTATAAACAAGGTCACGCTTTTATAAACAAGGTCACTGACTGATAAACAAGGGCAAACTGTACCTGATAACTGGCAAACTGACTGATAAACGAATGTCACCGACTCTGATAATAAACATGGGCTGGACGGTGATAAACGATGCCCGGACTCGATAAACAATGCACTGTGGAGGGCGTCGAAAAAGTCACTGACTAGAAACGAAGGGGCCCTGACTGACCACAGGTGCACTGACTGATAAAACTGGGCCCATGGCTGATAAACAAGGCAGCTGACTGATAACAAGGGCACTGACGATAAACAAGTGAACTGACTCGGAGTAACAAGTTGCACTGGACTCTGAGTACACATGCCACTTGACCTGATAAACAAGGCACTAGTACTGATGAAACAATGGCACTGACTGATAAACAAGTATAATTGCACTGACGCTGATAAACGAAGGCACTGGACTGATAAAACAAGGGCACGACTGATAACAAGGGCACTGACTGATAAACAAGGGCAACTGACTTTGATAAACAAGGGCACGGACTGTATAAACACGGGCACTGACTCTGATAAACATTGCAACTGACTTATAACAAGGGCACCGACTCTGATAACTGGGCACTGACTGATAAACAAGGGGCCTGACTCTGATAACCAAGGGCACTGACTCTGAAACAAGGCCGACTCTGTAAACAGGCACTGACTGAATAAACAGGGCCTGACTCCTGATAAACAAGGGCACTTGACTGATAAACAAGGGCAACTTGGACTCGTGTAAACAAGGTCACTTGACGTGATAAACAAGGCACTGACTCTGAAAACAAGGGCACTGACTGATAAAGCAGGCATGACGCTGGGGGTTGAGTGTAGTACAAGGCACTGCTCGATAAACAGGGCACTGACTGATAAACAAAGAAGGGCACTGACTCTGAATAAACAAGGGGCACTGCTATAAACAAGGCCCTGACGTCTGATAACAAGGGAAAGGGGGAAACCTGACTGATAAACAAGGGCAACTGACTGTATACCAATGGCACTGGACGATAACAAGGGCACTGGACTCTGATAAACAGGGCACTGACTCTGATAAACAGTGCAACTGACTGCTGATAACCAGGGCCACTGACTGATAAACAGGGCCACTGACGTCTGCTAAACAAGGGAACTGACTGAGAGAGCAGATGGTCACTGACTGATAACAGGTCACTGACGTGATAACAGGGGCAACTGTACGTTATAAACAAGGGCGCTTACTGATAACAAGCACTGACTGATAACCAAGTCACTGACTGATAAACAAGGGCACTGACTGATAGAACAAGGCACTGACTGGGTGGGTGAGGTAAACAAGGGAGCTGACTGAAAACAAGGGGCACTGACCTGATACAAGGCAACTGACCTGATAAACCCAGGGCCTGACTGAAAACAAGGCCATCTTACTGATAACAGGCACTAGACTGATACAAAAGCCACTGACTCTTATAAACAAGGGCACTGACTCTGATAACAAGGCCTACTGATAAACCAGGGCCTGACTTGATAACACAAATGGCACGGACTGATAACCACGGGCACTGACTCTGATAAACATTGGCACTGACTGATAAACAGGGCACTGACAATCTGCATACCATTCTGCACTGACTGATAAACAAGGGCACTGACGGATAAAACAAGGCGCACTGACTCTGATAAACAATGGCACTGACTGATTAACAAGGGCACTGACTCTGAATACAGAAGGGCAAACTGACTGATAACAAGCGTCACTGACCTCTGATGGAAACAAGGGCACTACTGATAAACAAGGGCACTGACTCTGATAAACAGGGGCACTGACTGGATAACAGGGCACTGCCTGATAACAAGGGCACTGACTCTTGATAAACAATCACTGACTGATAAACAGGCACTGACTGATAAACAAGGGCAACTGACTCTGATAAACCTGGGCACTGCTGATAACAAGGCACTGACAGATAAACAGGGTCACTGACTGATAACAAGGCCACGACTGATACAATGCCACTGACTGATAAACAAAGGGCACTGACTCTGATAACAAGGGCACTGACTCTGATAAACAAGGCCACTGACTGATAAACAAGGGCACTGCTGTACTAAAACCAAGGAGCCTGAACGCTGATAAACATGGAAAAAATAAGGGCACTGACTGATAAACAAGGCCTAGCCTCTGATAAACAGGGCACTTACTATGATAAACAAGGGCACTGACCTGATAAACAAGGGCACTGACTCTGATAAACAAGCACTGACTCTTATAAACAACAAGGCCACTGACGGATAAACGCGAATTGCACTGACGCTAACAGAGTGGCCCGTGAACTCTGATGAAACAAGGGCACTGGACTCTGATAAACAGCGGGGGCACTGACTGATAAACAAGGGCACTGACTGATAAACAAGGGCACTGCCTTATAACACGGCACTGACTCGATACACATTGGACGTGGGACTGAAAAAGCCTGCACGTGACGTTGATAAACCTGGGCGCACTGACTGAGTAAACAATGGCACGTACTTATAGGGGAGACAGGGCCACTGACTCCTGATAACAAGGGCACTGACTTGATAAACGGAAGGGCACTGACTCGATAACAAGGGGTCACTGACTATAACAGGCCAACTTACTATAACAAGGGCACTGACTCGAATAAACAAGGCAACTGACCTATCAACAGGCACTGACTGATTAAAGGCATAGGGCACTGACTGATAAACAAGGGCACTGACTGATAAACAAGGGCACTGGACGATAAACAAGGACACTGACTGATAAACAGGCACTGAACTCCTCTGATACACAGGGCACGACTGAGTACAATGTCACTGACTGATACCAAGGGCACTGACTCGATACACAGGGAACTGACTTGATAAACAAGGGCACGTGACACTCTGGATAACATGGGCATGGACTGATAAACCAAGGGCACTGACTGAGAAACAGACCAGGGGCAAACTGACGCTGATAAACAAGTGCACTCACTCTGATAAACAAGGCACTGACTCTGATACCAAGGGCCCTTGTACTGATAAACAAGGGCACTGACTGATAAACAGGTCACTGACTCTGATAAACAGGGCACTGACTGATAAACAGGGCACTGACTGAAACAAGGGCATGACTCGATAAACAGATGGCCACTGACTGATAAACAAGGCCCTGACTGAATAACAAGGGCCTGACTCCTGATAACAATGGGCCACTGACTGTAAACACGGGCACGACTCTGATAAACAAGTGCACTGACTGATAAACAGGCACTGACTGATAACAAGGGGCACGACTGGAAAACAAGGGCCTAGACTGATAAACAGGCAACGGACTGATAAACAAGGGCACCTGACTAGAGACACAAGGCTTAAGCTCTGATAAACAAGGCACTGGGACAGGCTTACAACAATGTCACTTACTCTGAGTAACAAGGGCAAAACTGACCTGATAAAACAAAGGGCACATGACTGAATAAACAAGAGGGCACTGACTGATAAGACAGGTGACCACATGACTTATAAACAGATGGGCCCTAAATAACAAAATGATACACATGGCAGCTGACTGATAGAACAAGGCAACGTACTGAAACAATGCACTTTACGTCTGATAAACCAGGTCCACTTGACTCTTTGGGGGGGACAAAAATACAGAGGGCAGGCTGACTGATAAACAGAGGGTCGATTGGGGGGACTGACTGATAACGAGTTCACTGTACGGTCTTATACCAGGGCCTTACTCTGATAAACCAGGGCACGACGTGATAAAACAAGGCGACTGTACTCTGATAAAGTAGGGCACTGACGGCTTAGTAAACAGTGTCACGACTCTGATGAAACAAGTGGGGCACTGGTTGGCCTGATGAAACAAGGGCAAGGGACGGTGTACACACGGGGGGGTCACTGACTCGTTGATAACATGCACTGACGATAAAGCAATTTCCCTGACTCATAAACAAGGGCACTGACTGATACAACAAGGGCACTGACTGACAAACAAGGGCCCTGACTGATAACACAAGGGCCTTGCTGATAAACAGGCACTGATATAAACACGGCACTACTGATAAACAAGGGAACTGACTCTGATAAACAAGGTCACTGACCTAAACAAGGCCCTGACTGATACACAAGGGCACTGGGACTGATAAACACAGGGCACTGCCTGGAAACAATGCACTGACTCTGATAAACAAGTCACTGACTGAATAAACCAAAGGGCACTGACTGAGAACAAGGGCACTGACTATAAACAAGGGCACTGACTTTGATAACAAGGCACTTGACTGATTAAACAAGGGCACTGACTCTGATAAACTGGGGCACTGACTGATAAACAATGGCACCGCACCCGAAACATGGGCACTTACTTATAACAAGGGCCACTGACTCTAATAAAACAGGGTCACTGACTCTGATAAACAGGGCACTGACTCTGATCACAGGGCACGTAATGATAAACGGCACTGAATCTGATAACAAGGGCCTGACTGATAAACAAGGGGCACTGACTCTATAAACAAGGGCACTGACGAAACAAGGGCACTGACTTGATAAACAAGTGCCTGGACTGATAAACAAGGGCACTGACTCTGATAAACAAGGGCAACTGACTCTGATAAAAACAAGGCACTGACTGATAACCAGGCACGACTCTGATAAACCAAGGCACGACTGATAACCAAGGCCACGTAACCTCTGATAAACAAGGGAACTGACTGATAACCAAGCAACTGAACTGATAACAATGGCACTGACTGATAAACAAAGGGCACTGACTCTGATAAACAAGGGCACTGACTCTGATAAGGAATACGATACAAGGGACTGCTCGATAAACAGGCGCGGAACAACCCTGACTGATAAACAAGGGACTGACTGATAAACAGGGCATACGTGATTAACAAGGGGGCACTTACCTGATCAATAACAAGGCCATGACTGATAAAACAAGGGCACTGACTGATAAACAAGGGCACTGTGACTGATCATTAAAAAGGCTGCCGATAATAAACAGGGTGATAACTAGGGACTACTGATAACAAGGGCACTGACTTGTCGGCCTGATGATAAAAACAGGGCACTGACTGATAAACAAAGGGCGAGCTAAAAGGGACTGCGGATAAAACACCCCCGGACTGACTGATAAAACGAGGCCTGACACTGACTGATAAACAGAGGGGCACTCGACTGATAACACAGGCCACTGACTCTGAATAAAACAAGGGCACCTGACTGTCTGATAAAAAGGGCACTGAATGATAAACAAGGGCACTTATGATAAAAAGGCAACGGACTGTATAAACAAGGGCATGACCTGAATAAACATTGAGCACGGGGGGGGGGGGGCCTGATAACATCGGGGTTCACTGACTCTTATAAATGGCACTGGTAGCCTGTAGTAAAGGCAAGGCACTGCCTGTATAACAAGGGCCGGTGACTCTGTATAAACAAGTGGTCAAGGCTGACTGATAAAGCAGGCACTGACTCTTTTAAACAGGTTCCACTGGTGACGTGAGATAAACAGGCCACTGACTATAAACCAAGGCAGCGGGGACTCTGATAAACAAGGGCCTGACCTGCTAAAACAATGGCAGCTTGACTATAAACATGCACTGACTCTGATAACAGAAGGCACTGAACTGATCAACAATGGTCACTGACCTCTGATAAACATGGTCAACTGACGTGGATAAACAGCTGCACGTGCACTGACCTGATAAACAAGGCACGACGTCCGATACAAGGTCGAATCACTCTGATCACCAAAGTGCACGACCCGATAAACAAGGCAACTGACGATAAACAGTGCCCTGACGGATAACAATGGCACGGACTCTGATAAACAAGGGCACTGACTCTGATAAACAAGGGCACTGACTGATAAACAAGGGCATTGACTGATAAACAAGGCCACTGAGTTTGAAGCACCTTGAGACCTTGGACACCACTAAATAGATTGTAAGCTCTACATTACAGGGACTCGTGCCTGCACAAAATCTATGTAGAGCACTGTGTGCACTGCCAGCGCTATACAGGAATAAATAACGGTGTTGCTGGGTTTTTCCTCTCTTTTTTTTACCATCATATCTGATAGCCGGTACTAACCTGTTCGGCCTGAGGAACATGCGTTCAATGTGTGACATGTCAAAAAGACATCCTCCCTCTGACCGAGCCCCTCAAAGGTCGTGGCAACCTATCTAGCAGATCCCCACATAACGGCAAACTGGGGTCAAACTGCAGCAGGTTTATCAAAAGCAAGACAAAGTTTGACTTGCGATGTCCATTCTTTGACAATTCTGGCTCTAGGTCTCCCTCCTTGGCCACCCCAGCTTGGCACCTTGGGAGACTTCCATAATGTTGTTCGATGCGGCAGCGACATGATGTAAATAGGGGCATCTTGACTTAAAGCTCCCATACAGAAATGGATCAGTACTACCTGATACCAACGTTAACCAGCAACAGGACAGCTACGGCCCATGTTTACTAAGCAGTCTTCTGCTGTAGAGCACCTCCCGGCACTGTTAACCACTTCCCAGCCGATTTGACTTTTTCAAGTTCACGCCTAACTGTAAGAACATTGTCCCGTAATATTCCTTTCTTGTCTAAACATTCCCCTTGATTAGAGAAACCATCCAACTAAATGTAATTGGCAGATCGTGCGGCGCTTTAAACGTAATTATTATTTTTATTGGGGTTACAAATAATATGCTGCTAAGACACCAAAGGTAACTGCAAAACTATTTACAAAGCTTAGCGTGTGAGTGAGGTGTGCTTGTTTTATATACTTTACCTGTATGAAACAATTTGTTGTAACCATAGTCAGGGCTTTATGTAGACGAGGACTACATTTCAGTAGTACCAATTCTTATTGTCCCATCAATGATTTGCTACCATATAATATTATATATGATGTCTTCTTCGCTGTGAGACATTCGATAACTCAATGAATAAATCATTTAAAGTTCTCTTATCCAAGTCTTCAAAAAGTAATGCAGAAAACAGTGTCATATTCATCAAAGACAAGATCCCAAATGGGAATCCTTGATAATTCTGGTGCTGTTTTGTGGTAATCGCTATTGAATGGATGGACGCATGCTTACCTGCAGCCTTAATGGCAAAGATGTCCTGGTCATAAATCACTCTCTACAAGATGTCACTTTTCCCATAAGTGCAGTCCACAGAAATGGTTTAGAGCTTTGTCACGAGTGTTATCACTGGCCATGATGTACTGTCCTTTTGATCCAAAAGATGTTTGGGTAACACTGTCAGGGTGTGGCGAAGGCTTCTCTCTGATGCTCAGCATCACCAAAAACTTATAAAACAAAAGATATCCCACAAAATGCCTTTCATTGTTAAAACTCACTTTGAGGAAGCTAAATAAAAAAAAAGTTGGCATGGGCTTAGACGCCTGTAAAATTCACATAAAAACACTCGCTTTTCTGCAACACCCACACTAGGTCTTATAAAAGTGGATCCTTGGATATTGAACACTTGCACTTCTTTTGCTGACCAAGCTACCGTGTAACCACCTGTCACTGTCAATATGAGCCACAGTGTCAAGAAGACTCATTTTCCCGCTGGATCTCTCAAGGGAATGTGTCATGCTGGTGGCCATTCTCCCAAGATCTCCAGCCACGTCTCTTCAGCCCACCATGGATGCTCTAATAGAGTCCACCATGGAGGTGCCTGTGCTGCACTCGGTGCTCATGGAGGATCAGGATACAAAGGAATTTCCCAGCACTCTTCTTTAGGCCATGGGTTTTGCTTTGGAAGTGCACATGGTGGGTATGGGTGTGACTTAAGCAGCTTTGGGGGCCATGGTGGTTGGAAAAAGGATGGCCTGTTCGGTGTCAATGGAAAGGAAACCATGAAGCAGCTGAACGACCGGCTGGCGTCCTATCTGGAGAAGGTGCGCTCACTGGAGCACGAAAACACCGAGCTGGAGAGAAAGATCAAACAGTTGTACGACAAAAATACTCCCAACACATTCCCTGACTTCAGCAACTACTTCCGGACCGTTGAGGAGCTCCAGCACAAGGTAAAAACAAAACATAAGAAGATAGTAATACAGGTTCAGACCAATTGGATGATTAAGGCCCATAGCCTGTCTCCAATAGTGGCACATACTTAAGTAGAAATATGGGAATACTATGTCGATTTTTTCCCCCTCGGTTTATTTGAAAACCGTAGCTAATATATTTATTTATTTAATACAATATTTTACCAGAAAGTAATACACTGAGAGTTACCTCTCGTTTTTAAGTATGTCCTAAGCCTAGAGGTACGATAACAAATACTTGGTTCAAAATACAAAGTTACATTAAGTGAGCAGGGTTATACATTATATCCAAAACATTGCATACACAGTTAAAGATAATATACAGCGTATTATAGGCGTATGTAACAGTTACGGACCAGAATGTGAGACGGCTTTAGTTATGAAAGAACTTAGCCTGGTGGCGGCTGTGAGAGTCTCCGGTAGATTGTTCCAGTTGTGGGGTGCACGGTAAGAGAAGGAGGAGCGGCCGGATACTTTGCTGAACCTTGGGACCATGAACAGTCTTTTGGAGTCAGATCTCAGATGATAAGTCCTGCATGTGGTAGGGGGTGTATGTACTTTCCAATGTATCACATAGCATTTAGGGAAACACTTAATTACGTTTGTAATATTTGGTTATCTCTTTCTAAAGGATGCGTAGATATCCAGACCCGTGTTTCACAATCTTCCGTCCTTTACAGATCACGGCAGCCACTGTGGACAATGCCAGGATTGTTCTGCAGACAGACAATGCCCGTCTAGCAGCAGATGACTTCCAAAACAAGTAAGCCTGATGATCCATTAGATTGTAAGCTCTTCGGCGCAGGGCCCCCTTTTCCTAATGTTACTTTTATGTCTGAATCCCTTCTTCCCATTATGTGTTAGTTGCATTATTTGTTATTTGTATGATTATGTCACGTGTATTACTGCTGTGAAGCGCTGTGTACATTAATGGCGCTATATAAATAAAGACATACCATACATACAAAAAAGAAAGAAAAAAACGAGACATTAGAAAAAATAAATAGTTAAATCCTTAATTGAGCCATAACGTGAATCTGTCACATGTCATCACTTTCCTAAACATTGTAAATTGCTTTTGGAAGAGAATCCACGTGTTTGTAACACAGTGCCAAATAGCTAGATATTTATAAGCACATATATCCCTAGAAAGCAGAACACAGCAATATCATGTAAGGATCAGCTGTGCTTATCTAATCAGATTGTCGGCTTGGACTCAACTCGCTACCCCCTTACACAATAGCCTTCCCAGTGTCATATAACACTGGTTTATATAGTACTATTGACACTTTATTCAAAGGTCCTCTGAGGGTTATTAAATAATAGACATCTCCCTTTTCCTACTCTTAGAGGCAGAAAGAGATCCCTTAAAAGCGCTGAGAAATCATATTGTTAACATGCGCTTCAATATAAGTGTTTCTGAGACTGTCTGCTCTTCACTCGTTGCATCTTTCCCCTTTCCCAAGGTATAACATGGAGCTGAGCCTACGTAACAACGTGGAGGCGGATGTGAACGGGCTACGCAGAGTCCTTGACGGGTTGACCCTTGAGAAATGTGACTTGGAGCTCCATCTTGAAAACCTCCACGAAGAGCTCCTCCACCTGAAGAAGAACCATGAAGAGGTAATGTGTAGGGCTAGTGGGGATAGGGAAGAAGGAAGAGCTGCTTATATCGATGTCCCAAATGTATAGAGAACAAACAAACTTACGCAAGCTCTGAAAGTACAGGTAATTTTACTTCCCTGGTGTCCCACGGAGCGTGTCCTGGTCTAGAGCTGGTGAAGGCATGAATTTGACAGGCGTTCATTGAGAAAATGCTTCCTCCTTGAAAGAGTACTAAATACGTGAATCAGCAAAAGTGTTGAGGGGAAACACAGCCAAATAATGGGTAGGGCTTGGCAAACGCCTACATAAACACTGCAAGTTTAGAAAGAACTTAATAAAAGTCTTACACTTGTATGGCTTGGGATTCACTGAGTTGCAGTAGGAAAATGGAGAAACGATATGGGCCAAATCATCCCTATCTGAGTGTGTTATCATTTTGAGAAGCAGACACTTTGGATTCTATCTACAATAAATCAGGATTGTTGTGATACTATGGCAGGTGTAATGGAGGTGTCATTTCAAAACACTTTACGTACACAGCAACATCTTGAGTTGTTTAACATTGTTTGTCTATGGGGCAGTCTCCAAAGACGGGGGGGGGGGGGGTTAGAAAATAAGACAACAATGAAATTATTTTAGTTCAATCGTAGGCAGGGAAATGATTGCACTGAGGTCATGCAGAATGTAAGATCTACATGGCTGAGCAAGGAACAAATCCTTAATCCTTCTGTGTCTAAGACGAACATCTAGACCACACTCTTCCCACTCCTATTCCATAACCATGATCCTTCTTCTGTGCCCCTGCAGGAGGTGAACTGTCTACGTGCTCAGCTGGGTGCCAGAGTAACTGTGGAAGTTGATGCTGCTCCCGCCGTGGACCTCAATAAGGTCTTGTCTGAGATCCGAGATGAATATGAGAATTTGATGGCAAAGAACATCAGGGAGGTTGAGAACCGCTTCATCAAGCAGGTACAGTGAAATCTTTCATTGCCTATATGAAACCTTAAAGAATTGCACTATTGAGGATGCTCTGTTGTACCCTATATGTCTCTTGAAGACTCCAGATACCAATAATAATGTTATAATTATATGGTTTAATCATACCCTCTCAAACACACAACAATGAAAGGGACTGCTTATTGCCGGTTTGAGATATTCTTCCATGATTGTTGTTTCACTGTCTCTCTCTCTTCTCACCCACACAGAGCGAAGAACTGAATTGTCAGGGGGTTTCTGGTCCTGAACAGATACAGTCAGTGAAAACCGAGATCATTGAGCTGCGACATACAATCCAGACCTTGGAGATCGAGCTGCAAACCCAACTTAGCACCGTACGTTTTTCAATCTAAGTAAACAAGTCCGACCTCTTGCCTATGGAGTGAAATGAGACTAAGGCTCCGGCCCCAGTGAACGCGCGGGTACGAGCAACGGGCGCCCGGCAGCATTCGTGGCCTTCAGCCGAGCGATCTGAAGACTGAGGATCTTAAGCGACGGGGAGGCCCGGCCATGACGTCACGCGGCTGGTTCTCCCTCATTGGCTGAACCCCCGCCGTGACGTCGTGGCCATCGTTCGGCCGCCACGCCAGAAGTCAAATTTCTTGACTTCTCAAAATGAAGGCGCGCCACTCGCGCTTGATCATGTGCGTGCACACCGACTGGGGCCGGCCCCACAGAGGGCCTTATCTTGTTTGTGCCTCCCAGTGGGGGCGTGGTCTTATATGGATATATGCAAGTTACCCTAGCCTATTTTACCCTTGTATGTGTGCCTGGAATTAGGTTACGTATATTTGACCAGCCTTATACTTAGATCTTAATCCACATACAGTACAACAAAATGAATAAGAAATATATAACTGACTGTATAATATATTCTATAGAGGTATCACCCACCCGGTTTGTTACTTTGATTACAGAAATCAGCCCTGGAATGCACTTTGGCAGAGACACAGGACACGTACGGTTCCCAGCTTTCCCAATTACAAGGTCTGATCGACAATGTGGAAGCTCAGCTCGCCCAGATCCGATCGGACCTGGAGCGCCAGAACCACGAGTACAAGATACTGATGGATGTGAAAACACATCTGGAGATGGAGATCGCCACATACAGACGCCTGCTGGAAGGAGAAGACACCCAGTATGTAAAACAGAATGTCTCATGTCTCATGTGATTGTGTAACAGAATTTCCAGTGAAAGCCATTAAACAAGTACTCATTTATAGGAGATAAAGTGACTTGCCCAAGGTCACAAGGAGCCGACACCGGGAATTGAACCAGGCTCCCCTGCTTCAAACTCTCAGAGCCAGTCAGTGTCTTTACTCACTGAGCCACTCCTTCTCCCTCCTTCGCACTAAACACTAAACACTATCCCGTTATGTTAGGATTCAGACTGGGCCTTGCAATGTGATAGCTACTGTAGGCCAACCTCCAACATCTGTCATGTATTAAATCTTAACTGCAACTCAACTCTTTTGGCCTACATATGAAATTCTAAATCTTACAATATATTCTCATTCAATTGTCTTGTTATAAGTTCTCATTCCTACATCTTAATACAATAGACGGATTTCTAAACATATTTAATCTTTTGTCTTTCTCTACAGCGTCCCAAAGTCTCAATCGTCAAAAGGCAAAGGTAAGTGAAAAAAGGATCTTACAAAGCCATGTAAGGATTAAGGTCTCTGCTACTGAATGCTAAACCCTTTAAAGGGTCAGCTGTACCACCAAGTGGGAAACCAGAATAATTTGTCATGGTTCTTGCTAAACCCATGGCATATGATGGCATTAGGGTGGTATTCATTGCACTGGAAACGCCAGTTCGAGCCAATGGGAGTTTCTGTGTGGCTGTGCCCCAACTGGCACAATCACAGTTTACTAAATAATCCCCATTGTGCACTACAGTTGCCCCACTTGCTTAAGAATTGCGCAGGACATCATGGACATGGACTGCATTGTGGTGTCAATTCCCCCTTCCCCTAGGATCTCCCGGTGGCTTGAGAATCGTCTCGATCACTGAAGAGTTTGAGAATGGAAAAGTCGTGTCAACTCGGGAGCAAATTCACCAACTCAAGTGTTAGAGCCGCTGGTCAATACTGGACCATGTGAAAGATGTGACGCCTCCCAGAAAGGAAAATAACGAACAACGGAGAACTTGAATTATTCAGTTAATTCCCCAAAAATAATGTATTGTGTCCAGGTGTGTTCGGTCAACCCTTTCTTCAAATTCTTATCACATCTCTGCTTTTTATACCTCTCAGAACATTTTCTGTGATTTTGCAGACACATATACACTTGTGTTTCATGTGCAACTCCCTCATTCTTCATAATGTATTATATCTGTTTCAAGTGTGTTTTTTGTACTGTTACACTGCGATTTTTTGTGGTGGGAAGTAAAGCACTCAACGCAATGGCTAGGGCAGTGGTTTCCAACCTTTTCTTTGGTGAAGGAACTGTATGTGAGATTCTGAGGAACCCCAACCCTCTCTAATAGCGCGTCTGAGATCAGATGCATTGTAAGGCACCCCAACCCTCTCTAATAGCGCGTCTGTGATCAGATGCATTGTAAGGAACCCCGACCTTCTCTAATAGCGCGTCTGAGATCAGATGCATTGTAAGGAACCCCAACCCTCTCTAATAGCGCGTCTGAGATCAGATGCATTGTAAGGAGCCCCAACCCTCTCTAATAGCGCGTCTGAAATCAGATGCATTGTAAGGAACCCCGACCCTCTCTAATAGCGCGTCTGAGATCAGATGCATTGTGAGGAACCCCGACCCTCTCTAATAGCGCGTCTGAGATCAGATGCATTGTAAGGAACCCCAACCCTCTCTAATAGCGCAAGAGAATGATGACCTGGCGCAACAATCACACAGTGCAAATATACAGAATTGTACATAAACATGAGTCCAATGATAGGAATTATACCAATTCTCCTTGGACCATGGGAGAATAGGAGAAAGAGAGTCCAAGGCAGTCCTAGTTTCGTTGACACTTCTTTCCTGTGTGTTTTTTTCTTATTACATCATGCTGGCAAGTTTCTGAAAGCATAGAAGACAGAATACCATTGCGCAGTATCTTCTGAGTATAAGAATTATACCTCCCCCGGCTGCTAGCTACTTACAGCAATTAGACAAAAAATGGGTGTTGATTGGTATCTTTGGTCTTCTACTAGGATTGCTACAGCTGACGCTGAGTCTTT